>CATKWD010000020.1:22500-56362 GCA_949825005.1 Gasteruption jaculator
ACCCTGGCCCGGGGCATAGCGACGTCGCAAATCGACGTCATTGCGCCCCGGAGCCATTGGGCCTCCCTCTGCCCGTCGACAGGCCCGGCCGGACGTTCCGGCCAGGCCACAGCCAGGGCTGCCGCCATCAGGGCGTCCTGATCGAGCTTTTTTAGGGCCCATCGCGGCGGTGGCCTCCCCGCTGCTGCTGGGCGGCCTCGGGGTGATTCGTTCCCGTTGGCGGAGAGGTCGATGATCACATATCTGTGGTCAGACAGTGACTCGACCTCATCCGCCACTCTCCACCCCGAGATACGCCGCGCGGCCCGGGGGGTGGCCCATGTGAGGTTGTGATAGAGAACACGGTTTCTCTGTCACAAAGATCCCGCACTCCGGAAAATCGTTTTCTTTCCACGGTCGCGACGCGAAACTAATAAATTTACATATCGATCGATCGGCATGGATCGATCGAATTGTCGTCCAACACAGCAGTCAACAAACTCATAGGTTAAGTGACTCGCGGTGTAAGAGCGCATATAAATTATGTAAATTATAAATTATGTATATGGCGACATCTGGTAGGAGATAGGGTCAGGTTAGGGATCGTGCGATCGATCAGAGCGATCATTCGAAGGGGCGAAGCCATTGCGACGACGATGAAGGTCGCGACATCCGACGGGAACAAGGAGAACTACCGTTTTGAGCACGTGGGAGCGCCGGAAATCGAGCGGGAACGGAGCAGCGTCATCGAGCGAGGAAAACGACGCCAGACGACGACGACGCTGCAACGAGGAGCAGCATCGACCGGGGATCGATCCCTGGAGACGTCCAGACCCCGGTCGGAGACGAAAAAGTCGAGGGACGATTCCCCAGAAATAACGGGGAACGTCCTCGATTCGAATTCGAATGGGACGACGAATCCCATTCGATCAAGATGGTCGATCGACTCGAGGGGCACACGTGACCCCTCACGACCAATCGGGAGGCGCGAAGCCTCCCCTCCAGACGGAAGACGACGGAGACGACGCCGGAGTCTTCACTACTGTGTTGGACGCCGACTAATACATCTCGTGCCGATAAATTTATAGAAGGAGGGAAGGAAGGAAGGAAAGAAAGGAAGGAAGGAAGGAAGGACGGAAACGAGGAAAGGAAGAACCCGTGGAGAGTGAACACTCGAGGACGTCCCGACACCCCGAGGGTTAGCCGTGAGTCCCTCCACGCAATTTTAAATAAAGGAAAGGAACCGAGCGAGCTCTGAGTTGGAGCCACCCGTATGACAGGGGTGGCCTTCTCTGAGCGAGCTCTCTCCTACGTGCTCGACCCCGGGTATCTCGAAGGGGTCGAAAAGGCTTCGCCCCCTTCACGTATCATTTTTTTTTCATAGTTAGTTGTCACGCCACTAATATTGTTTTTTTCTTTTTTTTTATTATTATCTCTATTCGTATTTGAATATATTTATTTCTATTTTTTTCTTTACTCGCGTCGTTTTCATTCGAACCCTCCCCTCTACCAACCCCGTGACCTGAGCTGGTCGACGTGGTGCATTGCACCTGGCGCCCACGATCTGGCTTCCTTTTTTTTTAGGGTTTCCAGGTGATCAACGGTGACGCGACAGGGGTTCCGATCCCCTGTCGAAGGATAGCGAGATCCACGTCACAAATTGGCGCCCAACGTGGGGCCCAAAACGGGAATTTCGAAAAATTCGAGTTTTTTTTTGTGTTTTTTTTGTTGGTTCATTCGGAATTGTAGATTCAGTGAATCGTAATCGTTTTTCGTTTTGTGTAACGAGTGATAGTGTTCGGATCGTTCGTGAACACACGGTGGATACGGTGTTTCTTGGTGAAGTGGATTCGGCGGCCATTTTGAGGCAGCGTGCAATTCGACAGCCATCGAGGCTGTTCTAGAATTAACGGTTGGATTCGAAAATCTCGTGGTAATAACTTCGAGAATTTTCTGCAGATGAATGTTTCTCGTTTATCTTTTCTTGTTTTTTTTTGGATTTTGAATAACGGATCCAGTAAGACTCTTTCTTTTTTCATTTCATTTTTTTTTCCCACGCGGTGATAAAAGTGAATGCTAAAGACGCGCCGAATCCCTTCAGAAAGAAAATTTCGATACCGTTTCGACGGTAAGGGGTAGAGTCGAGGATCGCGATCGATCCTCGAGGCCGGAAATTTTTTTTAAAATTATTTATTCTTCATTTTTTCTTTTCGAGGCTTGAATTTAATATTCTCGCCTAATCGCGATTTAATTCAGAAAACAATTTTTTTTTGTTTTTCTTTCTTTTCGAGGGAAATTTCCTTTTGCGGCTTCTGAGCGAATATTCGAATTTTCTTTCGGTGGATATTGTCTTATTTGGAGAAAAGAACAAACGGTTCTCTTTCTTGTCGTCTTTTTCGGCTCGAGTAGCAAAAGGAAATTCGAGGATATTTCCCGGTTTCGAGCACCGCTAATAACCACGTAAAGTGTTTATTCATTTATTTTTGTTTGTTGTTCTCTTTTTGTTTCTTTTCTTTTTCTTTACGAATCCTTCCTTCTCAAGAATCGACCGGGTAAGAAGCGACCTTTCCTGGTAACGTTTTTTTTTAATTATTCGTTCCGTTTTACTAAAAGCAGGAGGGATCCGCACAGTAGTCAACGGTTCCTTCTTTTGAAAATGGCTCGTGTAGGTCACGTGACAGACCCGGAGCTATCCGAGGATGAGCTCCTGCTCGGTTACGACGAGGAGGCCCTACGGGAGGCTTTGGCACGATTAGGGCTAGAGACGGATGGGGATCTAGCCACGTTAAGGACGCGGTTCTTGCGCCACCGACGGACGGTGCGAGAGGCGACCCCGGAGTCCCTCGAGGAAAGTCGAGAGCGTCAACTCGAATTGTTGACGCTCCTCGACGCTTATGAGCGAAGGGTCTTAAACCTTTCGAAAGGTCGTTCAGCCGAATTCTGGACGGTCTCTCAACTCGAGGGGGACTCAACCCGGCAAGGGTCGAATAGGGGAAACGAACCTCCCCCTAATAATAACGAACCGGAGGTGGGGGAAGTCCCAGCGGGGAGTCCCGGACGGACACGAACGCCCCCAGTCGACGAAGACCCACAATTGCCACCGACACGGACGCCTACGGTGACCTTCGTGGAACCCGTAGACGTCGAACCACGACAAACCGGACCGGACAGAACGAGTCACAGTACTCGAACGCGACCCGACGAACGACGGAGCGTGACACGTGAAGAAGCGAGGGAGATGTTCCTCGACAGGAACCTCCCCCGCTCTTCGACAAGACGGGCAAACGAGGGGGAAGACGCCTACCTGACGTTTTCCCTAAGACGAGGGGACCAGGACGAACGACACGACCGGTACCCCTACACAACACGACACCCCCGTCCACCCCCCTCCGCTGTCGAATATGAACCCCTCGAACCTCGAACGCGGCGACACCGAGACGTGCCTTTGCATCACTCGTCCCCGGAGCGGGACCGATTCCCGCCACACGACGCGTTACCGACGTACCGCTCGCGTGAGTCCGACCGAACGGATTTCCGGGAAGAGCGAACCTATCGACCGGCCGATGGAACCCGAAGACGACCCAGCGCCGTGCGGGACAATTCAGGCCTCAGCGCCATCGTTAGTCGGTGGCGTCTCTCTTATAGAGGCCGCGCCGATGGTAACGCAGAGGAATTCCTGGGTCGCATCGAAGATTGGGCGACCCTGGAGGGTCTGCGACTCGACAGCCTCCTATGCGCGATTCCGACGATGTTGAGGGGCTTACCCCTTCAATGGTGTCGGATACACCGAGACGAATGGGAGACGTGGAACGAATTTCGTCGCGCCTTCCTATTTCGTTTTGGTACGAGGGATCTCCAGTTTAAACTGGACGATTTTATTCGAAAGAGGACTCAGGGGGCGGACGAAACCGTCGCCGAGTTCCTCACTTGTTTGGAAGGCTGCGTGTCGCAGATGGAACGCCCTCCGAGCGAAAGGGACCTGGTGGAAATCGCATATCGGAACCTTCGTCCCAGGTATCAGCAGTCGCTGAACCGTCATGAAGTCGAGACTCTCGAAGACCTCATGGACGTCGCCACCGAACTCGAGAATCGGTGGAAGATGATGAAGGCATATCGACCCCCGCCAACGGTCGAAGATTCGCCTCTCGAAGCCTACGCTTACCATCCGGAGAATGGTAAGGTAGCAAGGAGGGGGGAGAAGTCGTACGATTCGACTAATCTCCTCTCAGAGGAAACGTCTTGCGTTTCGGTCTCATCGAAGAGTTCCGAAACGAAACCATCGAGCCTCGAGGGGTCGAAAACCGTCACGTTTTCGAAGCCGACGGCGGGGGCGAAGTCGAATTCCGCCAACAAGGAGGGAACAAATAGTCCGGGGGAAAAGAAAGCGGGTTGTTGGAATTGTGGCAGCAAAGACCATTTATTACGAGACTGCCCGAAGCCGAAAAAGAAAGGCTATTGCTATAGCTGCCACAACTCCGGCAAACCGAACCCGAGCTGCAAGCGTTGTTCGGGAAACGAGTCCGGGAGGTAACTTCGAGAGTCCCGAGTGCCTCCCCTCGACAGAAAGGGACCGCAACGGAGACGTCGACAACGACGACGACGAAGTCGACGCGAAAGACGGATGTGCCGACAGCAACGACGTCGACAGCGACTACCACGACAACGGTAGTACCGAAACCGGACGATACGGACCCGACGCAACCGGAAACAGTGACAGTACTCACGATCACTGACGATAAAAACGCCCTCCGTCCGTTTATCTACGTGCAGGTAGGTAAACGGATGGTGAAAGCGCTCCTCGATACCGGTTCGTCTCGCACCTTCCTGGGAGCCTACGGGTTAAATCCCGCATTTCGAGAGGGGCGAACGTTTCGAACCCCTCTCGTAGACCAAGTCGTGACGGCAAACGGGACGGTGGAGACGATCCGCGAGGAAACGAGACTGACGGTCACAGTAGACGGAATCGAAAAAGACTTCGACGTACGGATCTTACCGAACTTGACGGTCGAGATGATCCTAGGGATCGATTTCGTCAACGCGTTCCAAATAGTAATTGATAGCGCGAAAGGGGGTTGGGTCTCGAAATTGACTAACCTCCCCCATGTATTCGCTGAAGACGAAGTTGACGAGATCGCCCCACGACGGGATCACATCGAGTGTCACGGACTGACGGACTTGACCGATATCGAGAAGCAGAAACTCGACGAGTTTTTAGCGAGGGAAATTCCCTCAGTTTCGGGAAGGACAGGCAAAACGTCCTTAATCGAGCACCGGATCGACACCCAGGGTAGCGCACCGATCAAACAGCGCTACTACTTGGTGTCGCCGCCGGTTCGACAAGCGATGTACGAGGAGGTCGACCGCATGTTAGCCGAGGGAGTAATAGAGCCCTCTAACAGTGCGTGGTCGACCCCCATTGTAATGATTAAAAAACCAAACGGTACGTATCGATTTTGCCTGGACTTCCGGAAAGTCAACGCCGTGTCGAAGAAGGATGCGTATCCTCTCCCGTATATGGAGGGGATACTCGATAAACTCCGTTCCGCGCGCTATATTTCGACGCTTGACCTAAGCCAAGCGTTCCACCAGATTCCCTTGGAAGAAACGAGTAGGGAGGTCACCGCGTTCACCGTGCCTGGAAGGGGGCTCTTCCAGTTCACGAGGATGCCGTACGGTCTGTCCGGAGCCCCAGCGACATTCCAGCGGTTGCTGGACCGTTTGATCGGTCCCGAAATGGAACCGGTCGCGTTCGCGTATCTCGATGATATAATCATCGCGACGCCGACCTTCGACGACCATCTCGTATGGTTGAAGAAGGTACTCGACAAAATCCGGGAGGCCGGATTGTCGATTAACCCGGAGAAATGCGAGTTCTGCCGGGATGAGGTTCGATATCTCGGTTTTCGAGTGAACCGAGAGGGTCTAAACGTAGATCCCGAAAAATCTGCGCCGATTATCGATTACCCGGCGCCAAAGAACCTTAAACAACTGCGAAGGTTCTTAGGGATGGCGTCGTGGTATCGACGTTTTATTCGAGATTTTGCGACCTTATCGACTCCGCTAACGAAGCTGCTCAAAAAGAAGGTTCGATGGTATTGGGGGGATGACCAAGAAAAAGCTTTTAAGCAGTTAAAGCACGAATTGTCGACCCCTCCCATCCTAGCGACACCCGATTTTAAGAAACAATTTATTTTGCAAACCGATGCAAGCAGTTTCGGGATCGGTGCGGTATTGACGCAGAATCTCGACGGTAAAGAGCGAGTAATCGCTTTTGCGAGTCGCACCCTATCGGACGCCGAGCGAAACTACTCGGTGACCGAAAAGGAGTGCTTAGCGGTCGTATGGGCGATACGAAAATATCGTCACTACCTCGAGGGTTACCGCTTCACGGTAATCACGGACCATAGCAGTCTCAGATGGCTTCACCATCTGAAGAGCCCGGATGGTCGACTCGCGCGATGGGCCCTGGAACTCCTCGAGTACGATTACGAGGTGATCCACCGAAAAGGGGCCCTTCACCACGTTCCAGACGCCCTCTCTCGTATGTACGAAAAAGACGAGGAGGGAGAGATCGAAGTCGCGGCTCTCGATGAGCCAACGTCGATACCGGAACTCCCCAGCGAAGACGCGAAGTCGGAATGGTATCGAAACCGTTTCGACCACGTTTCGAAATACCCATCGAAGAACGAGGGGTGGAAAGTCGAGGGCGAATCCCTGTACCGTTACAGGCCGAATTCGTTCCTCGATCTCCTCGTACCGGACCTAAACGCTTGGAAGCTGGTGGTACCTCCTGCGACGCGGATCGATATCCTGAGGGAGGTACACGATGAGCCACAAGCGGGTCATCTAGGTGTTGCGAAGACGTACTTTCGGGCCGCCGAAAATTATTATTGGCCCGGAATGTACGTCGACACTCTCGATTATGTTCGAAGGTGCGACATTTGCCAACGGGGCAAGGTCGACCAAAAGGCTCCAGCGGGTCTGATGGGCAAACGAAGTGTCCATGGCCCCTGGAAAGTCGTTGCTGCGGACGTTATGGGACCGTTCCCACGCAGCAAATCGGGATACGCGTACGTGCTCGTATTCCACGACTTGCACACTAAGTGGATTGAGTGTGTGCCGTTGAGAGTGGCGAACGCCAAATCGGTAGAAATGGCGTTCGAAAAGCATATTATGTATCGTTGGGGATGTCCGGATATCTTTCTTTCGGATAACGGAACGGAATTCGTTAACCGAAAGTTGATTGTATTCCTGAAAGCGCATGGGATACATTTTGCGACACTACCGACATATCATCCTCAGGCGAATCCAGTGGAGAGGATGAATCGAGTCGTGAAGACAATGATAGCTTCGTATGTCGAGGGAAGTCATCGCAATTGGGACGAACATTTGCATCAATTTCAGTTTGCATATAATACGGCGGTGCATAGCACCTTGAAAATGAGTCCCGCGTTTTTAAATTTTGGTCGACTTCCCTCGCCACCACGATTTGCTCGAAGGATCCTGGAAGGGAACGTTAAAATCCCTGTCCAGGACGCGAAAGAGTGGACAGAACGCATGCTCCACATGTCCGAGCTTCACGACTTGACGCTCCAGTACCTGGAAGAGGCCCACGATAAGCAGGCGAAATACTACAATCGTGGGAGACGTGATATAACGTACTCGGTAGGCGATCTCGTCTGGAAGCGTAATCGAGTGCTGTCGTCAGCTTCGCAAGCCTTCTCCGCGAAGCTCGCGCCGAAATTCGACGGCCCGTATACCGTCTCGAAGGTTCTTTCGCGTACTACGTACGAACTGCAGAACCAGCAGGGAGTGACGATCGGAAAGCAGCATATTTCCGATCTGAAACCCGCTCGCGTCGACTTCGAGAACTCGAATACGTCGGTGTCGGAACCGAAAGGGGGAGCGACAACGAAAAGTATCGAACCGGCTGGGACGGCCCAACGCAAACGAGGCCGCCCTCGAAAGTTTACCGCGAATCGCAGTTTACCAAGGCGGGAAAGTCAAATCGAGCCCACCGCAGGAACCTCATCAGACCCTCCGACCGAACGCCGGTACAACCTTAGACGAAGGAACGATTAGGGTCTATTCTTGAGGGGAGATTCGTAAAGTTCTGGTTATGGAATCCCCAGAACACCCGCCATAACCATTCCGTTTCCCCACAGATGTCCGACGAAGAACCAAAGGAGGTCCGTTTCCCTTTGAGGGCCAAGGAGTTCGTCGAGGCGGTCCTGGCACTCCTCGAAAATTACGACATCACGAGGAGCCAGGCCGCCACGATAGTATGCGGCATCATCGATGCCCTGGACCACCAGGAGCTCGAGACGCACAAGGCGGGCCCCGAATCCCGCATCGTGATATACCGGAAAAATCCGCCCCTCACTCATGTCCGGTATATCTTTCCGGAAGAGCCCAAGACGCCGGGGACGAGGACGCAATCCATCGGAGAAGAGCCGCCCTCCCTAACGGAAATCAGGGAACAGGCTTGCCAAGCAGGGACGGGAGGCCGGAGAAAACAGAGGGGGACGCAGACGGAGAAAACCCCGACGAAGAAGGTGGATACGGTCGCCACTCAAACGCCACCAGTCCCCCTGATGAACGATCAGGGGACGATGTGGGAGGAGCACCCGTCGGGACGGGAACTGGCTCCAACACCGAGACCAAGCGCACGGCCTCCAACATTATCGACCCCAAGGGGGTCGAATGACCTCAATCGGGCCCATCGACGGGGGGAAGGGAAGTCTAGGTCCCTTTCCCCTCGACCATCGAGGAGCTGGGACACGGAGGCAGAGAAGCGTCCTCAGGAGAGGAAGAAGCAAACGACGGCGGAAACCGAGACGCCCTCCAACCCCTCCTCGAAGCCAAAGTCGAGGTTTAAGAAACAATATGGGGCGGAGAGGGGTTGCGCCAATTGTTTTCAGGAGGGGCACTCCTGGAAATACTGCCCGACGCCCTTAAAGGGAACGTTCTGCCGGAAATGTTGCCGGCGGAACGTAACGACTGCCGAGTGCCCCTCCTGCAAAAGCAACTCCCGCCGCTGATGACGACACGGTTTCGAGGGGGGCTGGAGGAAGGAGGACATTTTTTTTTCCTTCTCTTCTCTTCTTCTCTTTCGTTATCCATTTGTTTCTTTTTCGGTTTTTTTTTTTTGTTCCTCGAGCGGGGCGGCTATGTCCGTCTCCGCAAGACTTTCGAGGTGCCCGTCGACAACCTCGAGTTCCAAGTTTTCCATCGACGTTGTCGGCGGGGCCTCGCGAACTCGTTTTTTTTCTTTTCTCAAGATGAGATTTTCTTTTCGAGCGGGGCGACGGTAGTCGACCCCGCCGTAGTCATTAGGGTGCCCACCGATGGCAACGACAATTATTGTTCCTTCGATGCCGTCGGTGGGACCCAGTACAAATAGCGTTAAGTCTTTTTTTTAATTTTGTACCAAAAGGGAAAATAAACCCACATCTTTCTTTCCGAAACAGGCTTATTCCGAGGATTAATTTCCAGACCCTAATGATCCTGACCGTATTCCTTTTCACCCCAACACGAAAACGACCCGTAAAGAAATTACAGATTTAAATTTAAAGTTTATTAATTGCATACGGTAACAACTTATTGATCTAGTAGGATCGGTAAGAGAAATGATCAGTCGTTAATCGAGCAAGTAGAGGGTTCGCGCTGGGAAAACTGTGAAGCTCGTTCGGGTTCAGTGGAGGCGCTCCGCTTGACCCGGGGGAGTTGTTGGCTAAGGAGGGGGGAGTTTGTGATAGAGAACACGGTTTCTCTGTCACAAAGATCCCGCACTCCGGAAAATCGTTTTCTTTCCACGGTCGCGACGCGAAACTAATAAATTTACATATCGATCGATCGGCATGGATCGATCGAATTGTCGTCCAACACAGCAGTCAACAAACTCATAGGTTAAGTGACTCGCGGTGTAAGAGCGCATATAAATTATGTAAATTATAAATTATGTATATGGCGACATCTGGTAGGAGATAGGGTCAGGTTAGGGATCGTGCGATCGATCAGAGCGATCATTCGAAGGGGCGAAGCCATTGCGACGACGATGAAGGTCGCGACATCCGACGGGAACAAGGAGAACTACCGTTTTGAGCACGTGGGAGCGCCGGAAATCGAGCGGGAACGGAGCAGCGTCATCGAGCGAGGAAAACGACGCCAGACGACGACGACGCTGCAACGAGGAGCAGCATCGACCGGGGATCGATCCCTGGAGACGTCCAGACCCCGGTCGGAGACGAAAAAGTCGAGGGACGATTCCCCAGAAATAACGGGGAACGTCCTCGATTCGAATTCGAATGGGACGACGAATCCCATTCGATCAAGATGGTCGATCGACTCGAGGGGCACACGTGACCCCTCACGACCAATCGGGAGGCGCGAAGCCTCCCCTCCAGACGGAAGACGACGGAGACGACGCCGGAGTCTTCACTACTGTGTTGGACGCCGACTAATACATCTCGTGCCGATAAATTTATAGAAGGAGGGAAGGAAGGAAGGAAAGAAAGGAAGGAAGGAAGGAAGGACGGAAACGAGGAAAGGAAGAACCCGTGGAGAGTGAACACTCGAGGACGTCCCGACACCCCGAGGGTTAGCCGTGAGTCCCTCCACGCAATTTTAAATAAAGGAAAGGAACCGAGCGAGCTCTGAGTTGGAGCCACCCGTATGACAGGGGTGGCCTTCTCTGAGCGAGCTCTCTCCTACGTGCTCGACCCCGGGTATCTCGAAGGGGTCGAAAAGGCTTCGCCCCCTTCACGTATCATTTTTTTTTCATAGTTAGTTGTCACGCCACTAATATTGTTTTTTTCTTTTTTTTTATTATTATCTCTATTCGTATTTGAATATATTTATTTCTATTTTTTTCTTTACTCGCGTCGTTTTCATTCGAACCCTCCCCTCTACCAACCCCGTGACCTGAGCTGGTCGACGTGGTGCATTGCACCTGGCGCCCACGATCTGGCTTCCTTTTTTTTAGGGTTTCCAGGTGATCAACGGTGACGCGACAGGGGTTCCGATCCCCTGTCGAAGGATAGCGAGATCCACGTCACAAGGTCTACTATGGACGACCCCCTATGCCGCACGCACGTATGGACGGAGCCCGTATTTAGTAACTGGAGCTCCAATCCGTCCGCCCAGTCTAGCACTTCCCAGCCCCTTGCGTCAGTCCTGGGGGATCCCCAGGCTTGGGCCTTGGAGTTAAAGTCCCCCAGGACTAGCACCGGGCGAGGAAGGCATCGGGTGATACACCCCCTAACCTCGCCCAGGTACGTTTCAAAGGACGCAAGGGGCCAGCTCGGTGGTGCATAGATTGCCACCACCGCGATGTCACCCCAGGCGGCGGCCAGGAAACCCCGACCTCTTTCCAGCAGCGTTGGCGGCGGGGTTCCCGGCTTGCCGCCCCATACAATGGCAACGGAGCCCAACAGGTCCCCTATCCAGTATTGATGGTCGGGGACCCTGTACGGCTCCGCTACCACTGCGATTCCGGCACTCCACTCAGCCAGGTACTGCATCAGGAGGTCCTGTGCCCTGGCCGAGTGGTTCAGATTGATCTGTATGACTGGCCCGGAGAGACTTCCCATGTCTGGCTTTATGGAGTGGTCTCCATGGCCGCCGCTGCGTGGGCGACCATTGGAGCCACCCCGGGACACCTTGGAACCACCTCACTTGGGTTGATGGCGACGGCTGGCGTCGTCCTCGCAGCCACTGGGCCCGTTGTTTTTGGCCCAGTATTCTTACCTCCCCCCGCTTTTTTGCTGCCGCTGCGAGTAGCGGGGCAGTTTCGGCTACCGAGTCTGTGCCCAGCCGGCCTCCCATTGTCGGTGCACACCGTGCACTTGGGAGGGGCCGAGCACTTCGCCGCCTTGTGGTCCGACCCGCCGCAGTTGTAGCAGCGGTCGGACCTATCAGCAGCGGCTGTGCACCGCTGCCTCGTGTGCCCCATCTCCAGGCAGCGGTAGCACTGCAGGGGGCGTGCCGCGAGAGGCTCCACCACGGCCTGGAACCACCCTACGGCCAGCTTTTTCGCGACTGCTAGTTTCCTAGCAGCGGCCGCAGGGCACTGCACCCACAGTGTTCCCAGGCCTGAGGGGGTGATCCGGACCTCACCGGTTTTTACCTCCCCCTCGGTGCAGCCTCCAGCCGTCGCCACCGCCCTAGCCACATCGACCGAGGTGATGGAGTCCGCGAGGCCTCTAATACGGATATCCGCTTTTTTAGATGGCCTCGCGATCCTCACCCCGGTCCCGGCCAGGGCTTCCTTCATTTTTTCTGCTAAGGCATCAGCCTTAGCAGAGCCGTCCTTCCCCGGTACCTCCAGGACCAAGGCCCCCGTGATGCCTCTCTTTGGCTTGATTGAGGCGATGCCGATTTCAGCCAGGCTGATTTTAGCTCTGGCCACGGTCATCGCCTCGGCGTAGGTCAACTGTCCGCCCGCCGGCACTGTCAAGGTGACAGCTGCCGTGTTCGGCGGGCGGGGTGGCAGGGCCACCTTGGACTTCTTGGGGGCCTCTTTTGGGCCAGTACCGGGCGGTTTATTTCCCTTGACGGGGATCGCTGCCTCCTTCTTTGTGTTGCCCCTCTTGGCTTTTCGGCCCACAACCTTCGCCCACTCCTCTGGGGCCCGCTGTCCACTAGCTGCGGTCGTTGCTGCGGCCGTGGACGTAGTCGCCACGGGTTCCTGTCCCGACGCCGGGTTGGTCCTGGGCAGGGCCGTTGGCTCCGCTGCCTGCCTCGTCTTCTTCTTCTTTCCGATGGTCTTTCCTGCCGGGGGGGGAGTGGTCTTGGCACCCGGTTCTGCCCGTATTGGTGCCGGGGCCGACTGCAGCTCCCTCCGGAATGACGCCAGTTTGGCGTCTATCATCTCGGAGATCTGCTGCAGTAGGTTGTCCCCGGCACCTTGATTTCCCCCCGTTGGTGAGGGGGGGGCGGTTACAGCCGCCCTCTTTGGGGCTTCATCAGCCCTCGTGGCTGCAGGCTCTGATGGCACCGGCCCTGCCTCGGAGTCGTCCTCCATCCTCCTTTTCCTCTTTGCAGAGAAGGAAGGAGGTGGTGAGGCGCTACTCTCTCTGGGTGCCATAATGGCATTTAGTTGTGCCATCTCGGCCCGCAGCACCGCGAGCTGTTCGCGGAGGGAGGCGTTTTCCGTCTCCAGCTCCTGCGTTGCTGCACTTGCAGACCGGGTCGCCAGCTCTGTTACGGCCACCTTGGTGTCCAAGGCTGCCAGGCGCAGGGCCCGGGCAAGGTTGCCCTTGAGGCCCTTGGACACCGCGGCCACGCGCTCGACATCTTGCTGTCGCTCCAGAACGAGCGCCGCGACGTCGGCCGTGGATTTACCCCGCATTTCGCGACCCAGTTTCCCCTCCTCCGGCAGGGGAGTCGCTGTTCTGGACGGACGGGGGGGAGGTATCGTGGGGTCCAGTACAGCAAGGCTGTCCTGGAGCTCCCTTTCTGCACGGGTGTGGACCATCTGTGCGGCCTTCTCCTCCACCGACCGCACATAGTCCTCTGTGGACCGTTCCCGTTTCGTTGATGACGAGCGGCTGCTCGCCATCGATGAAGAGAAGGACTCGAACGTTGTGTCCGAGTCCACCCCTCGTGCCTCGTCTTCTAGGTCCACAACGGGACACTGCGCGCGGCGTTTGGTTTTGGGTGTTGGCCGCACCAACGTCGGGGTCGCCGAGCCACTGCTCTTGGTTGTGGCGGGCGGCTTTTTGCCCGTCACTGGCTTGTTCAGCCTCTCCAGCGCAGCCGCGAGCTGCTGTCCATGGACTGCAGTCGCCCTTCCGCTCCCACTCGCCACTCCCTCTGGAGTGCTCCTCTCCTCTTCGTTTTTGTTTTGTTTTTTTGTAATTATAGATTCCATATTTGGTCCCACGCGTAGGTCGGAAGGAAAGGTCACCCCGGGCAGAGCCGCCTTACCCGGGGAAGGCTATGTACCCCAGGAGGTCGCCAGGTATCCTGGGGTTGGTCGCTAGCGACTGGTGCACCCACCAGCCACGTTTGGCGCAAAGTCCAAAACGCACCCTCATCACCGCGTGCCGCAGCTTGGGGCTAGGGATTGTTTATAGAGGTTGTCATCCTCGTAGGCCAGCTGGTTAAGGCAAGCCCCCCGTTCCAGTAAAACATGACCACTGGTTTACGGTGTGTGTTGCTAGGGTCCTCCGGGGTGCGCAACGTCCCGTACCGGCCCGTATCTCGCGGGCCGGCCCCTGAAGACCTCCCGACTGCCACTCGCTCTTTCGTCCCCCAATTCGACAGAAGCCGAAACGGGGTCACGGAGAGCCCCGCGGGAAGGTGAGGCGAGTGGTCTTGACCAGACACGGCCCTCCGACTTCGCCGAAGTTCCTCGCCCAGGACAGCGCCAAAGACTCTGTCCTGGTGAAAGAGGAACATCAGCTAGATCGTGGTTTTTGACCCAGCCTGGGGATTTGCGGAAGAAGCATGGTCACTTCAGCCGACTGCCCCAGTGCCGGGGAAAGCACGTGTCCAGCCTCATGCTCTCCAAGCCAGTTATCCCTGTGGTAACTTTTCTGACACCTCTTGTTGAAAACTCTTCAAGCCAAAAGGATCGATAGGCCGTGCTTTCGCAGTCTCTATGCGTACTGAACATCGAGATCAAGCCAGCTTTTGCCCTTTTGCTCTACGCGAGGTTTCTGTCCTCGCTGAGCTGGCCTTAGGACACCTGCGTTATTCTTTGACAGATGTACCGCCCCAGTCAAACTCCCCGCCTGGCAGTGTCCTCGAATCGGATCACGCGGGAGTATGATCGGCGATCGGCCGAAGCCTCACGCCACTCTTACACGCTTGGCTCTAGAACACCGTGACATCCGGGACCGAGGTCCTCGGCGCACGCGCTCCGCCTAACCGAGTAAGTAAAGAAACGATGAAAGTAGTGGTATTTCACCGGCGATGTTTCCATCTCCCACTTATGCTACACCTCTCATGTCTCCTTACAGTGCCAGACTAGAGTCAAGCTCAACAGGGTCTTCTTTCCCCGCTAATTTTCCCAAGCCCGTTCCCTTGGCAGTGGTTTCGCTAGAAAGTAGATAGGGACAGATTATTGTGAGACCGGACCCCCCTGAGGGGACTCGGTCGTGCGACCTCACCCTTAATGGGCATACGCTACATTTTTTTCCCGTCACCACTTCCCAGCCCCACCACGCCGAAAGAACGGACCAGGGAAAACCCAGCAGCGCCCGCGGGTAAGACGTCGCGGGGTGAGCGGTTTAGCTACCGGGTGCCTCCGACTCCCCGACGAGAGTCGGACCCACCCGGCAGACACGGGGAACCACGGGAAGGCCCGCTCACTGTGCTCCGCCCGAGCACACGCCCTGTACCAGTGTAAGGAACACTGGCTTTCCCTAAACCACTCGAGAACGCGGCTGCCCCGCGATGATTGCGGGACCGCGCCCCCATAGCCGAGGGCTCCGACAACCCACGACCTAGTGGTCCCGGAGTCTAATACGACGATGCTTCTGTTCGATCCCAGAATCCCTTCAAATAAAGGGATTCCCGGCAGAAGTCGGCCAAGATGGAGAAGGCATTCGAGTTCGACACGAAGTATTGCGCCGCACTCGGCCAGCCCCACTCTCCGACTGGAACCAAATCCCGGAGGGCGACCCTCTGGGGTTCGAACTCCGGGCACTCGAGGAGGAAGTGACCCACCGTGTCGGCCGGTGCGCCACACCCGCAGGACTCACCTTCCACTATTCCCATCGACGCTAGGCGTGCCCGGAAATTTCCGTGTCCAGTGAGTACCTGAGTAGCGTAGAATTCAGGCCTGACCCACCGGGCCCCCAACCTTCCCCGAACGTCCGGAAAGAAGACGGAAGTGGTACGGCCTTTGGTTGAAGAAGACCATGCGGCCTGCCACATGTTTTCCGCCTCGACCTCGATCAACGCGGCAGGATGTTCTGCGTCCTTGGAAATTACGACCCCCCCTACCTCGGCGTCCTGACCCTTTCTAATTAAGTAACGCGCCCTATACTTCTTGAACAGGATTTCGACGGGCAGAACCTCGGCGACTACACACAATGAATCTAGAGAGGCCGTCTTGTACCCACGCGTGACGGCCAATAAACAACGGCGCTGGATGGCCCGAAGGGCCCTCAGGTCAGGCTCCTTGCACAGGTCGGTCCACCCGGAGGCGGCGTATGCCACCGTCGGGCCGAACACGCCCCGGTAGATCGTGGAGAGCGACCCGAATCGGAGGCCCCAGCTTGCCCTCGCTAGGTACCGCAACCTTCCGAAAAGCTTTCCGAGCTTGATTCGGAGGTGGTTGATATGGGATCGGACACCCATACCACTATCGAAGTGGACACCGAGGTATCTAACTGTCTTTTTGAATTTTATGTTTTTATTTCCTAGCTTTAAAATCGGGTACCGACCCGCAAAATTTATCTGAGTTCGCGTCGCGGCTTTCCTTTTCCTATCCGGGCGCCTCCCTCCGCGTCTTCCTATCGGGGCTCTCCGGATGCAACCGTTCTTCAGCACGATCGCCTCGGTCTTGGTTTCGGACAGCCGGAGTTTAGCGAGCCCGCACCAGTCAACAATGGCATCGATTACCCGTTGACCGGCGACCTCTATTTCCTTTCGACTATCGCCGCACACGAGAACAAGGAGGTCGTCCGCGTATGCGACGAAATTAGATCCCACCAAGCCTTGAAGCAGGCTCAGGAGGCCGTCGAACATCACGTTCCAACAGGCCGGACCAAGGACGGAACCTTGGGGGCATCCCCTGGAGGGCCTCTTGGAAACCTCGCAATCACCAACTGTGATTGAAACCGTCCGACCGTCGAAGTAGCTCTGGAGCACCTCGAAAACGTTCTTCGGGCAATCTCTTTTCTTAAGGGAATCTAGGACTAGGGGCCACCAGACATTGTCGAAAGCACCCGAGATGTCGAAAAGGAGCGCGACGGCGTATCTCTTCTCGCAGGAAGAGACGAGCCGACGCAACTCCACGATCGCGTCCTCCGTCGACTTTCCGGGGGTAAAACCGAACTGCCGGTCGGAGACCATCCCAGGAGCCAGCGACGTGTCCGAGAGCCGCCCAAGAAGAAGCTTCTCGAACAGTTTACCTACTACGGAGAGGAGGCAGATGGGCCTGTACGATTTGGGGTCGGTGACGTCCTTGCCCCCACCCTTCAGGAGCACTCGAAGCGAGCCCTCCTTCCAGATTGAGGGGAAGACGCCCCATTGGAGGCAACCGTTAAGAAGTCGCAGGAGCTGACCGGGGATTAACTTGCACGCGGATTTAAGGACACAGGCCTCGATGAGGTCTGGGCCCGGGGCTTTATTGTTTTTGAAAGTTTTTGCGGCAGCGACCATCTCTCTCGCCGTAAAGGGCTCCGAGTCGGCCGTGCCGGGTGCGATACGTGCGCCTTCCCTAATTTCACGCTGCTGAGGCGTGTCCTCTGCCTCCCGGTCGTCGGGGATGTGCACATCCAGGAGATACCCGGCGGTCTCCTCCACGGTTTTCGTGGAGAACTCGCCACGTCGCAGGGTGCCCAGAACCCTCTCCACCCGGAGCTTGGAGGCCTGTTGTTTATAAACATAACCCCAGGGCTCAGAGTTCCCCAGCCCCGTGACGAACTTACGCCAGCTTGCGATCTTGGCCCCCCTCACCTCTCTGCGGTACTTCCGCAAGCAGAGTCGATATTCCTGCAGTTTAGCGAGGCGAGTGGGACCATCACGCTCCCCCTGAACGGCACGCCTTAGTCGGTACGAGGCCTTCTTGCACCTCGTTAGCTCCTTCGTCCACCACGGGTTGGACTTTCTAAAAGCACGCTTTCTGGACATCGACGCCGTACAGGCGTCAGTGAGGACGTCCGCAAGGGTCTTTGCCATTACTTCTACGTCTTCCACCGACTGCAGGTTGAGAGCTTCGAGCCTAGATCGTGACAGATCTACCAGGCGCTCGGCGAACAGCTCCCAGTCGGCACGACGAGGATCGAACCTTCCAGGAGCAGCCGCGTTGCCACCCGGTCTGGCTCTCGGCACTCTTACCGCGATGTCGATGGAGTTGTGATCGCTGGTGGTCCAGTCGGCCCTGACCCTCCAGTCAGCGATGAGCTGGTGCAACGAGGGGGACGCCAGGGTCACGTCAATGTATGACGAGCCCACTGTCGTCCAATAGGTCGGCTGTTGGCCAACGTCATTAACTATGCTCATCCCGAAAGCATTGATGAGGTCTTCGAATTTCTGACCTCTGCTGTTAGTCGTCTGGCCACCCCAGAGCGAAGAACGAGCATTCGAATCCAAGCCTACAAGGAGTCTCTTCCCCCTCAGCGAACGAAACACCACCTCGAGGTGCCTGAGGTGCTCCTCGATCCCATCGCTGTATCGAAAATAACACGAGACAGCGTAGAACGAGAAGCCAGGAGCCTGCACTTCCGCACACACACAGTACGGGGTGCTCAGCTGCGAGACAAAAAGCATCTGGAAATCGGGATTACAGATGCCTACTGCCGCCCACGGACGTTCCGAGCGCACAGCAGCAACCCTGATTCCAGTACCTAAACCAACGAAGGTGTGGCTCGCGTCCTGCCTCCTGACGTATGTTTCCTGCAAGAGCAGTACGTCAAGATGCTTTTCGCGAACGAGTTGACACACCTCACCTGAAACCCTGGCTGAATTCTGCATATTCAGCTGCAGGACCCTAATTCCCGTGGACGCAAATCGGCGAGATGCCGGGACCGGTCCCGGCCGCGGTGGCGTGATTCTAACATTATTCAAAGGGGTTGGGGATCGCGGACTAACGTTACCTACGTCTGTGCATGTCGGATGCACTTTTCCCTGACTTGGCCCAACCGGAATGGGCTTCCTAACATACCTATCAACAACTACTGGAACAGCACGAAGGCTGTGACCCGGGGAGGGACGAACCGCTGCCGACCTAGGCTCGGCTCGGTGAGGATTCCGCGGAGAGGCGTTGGCCACCACCGAGCGAGAGGAGCGAAGATTCGACCCGACAGCGGATACGACCACCCCAACACCCTCTGGCCCACGACGGGAGGCCAGACGGGCACTTCTCCTTACCAAACCCCCCCCAGTCCCCGAAGAAAATTTGGAATACATGAGATTCCCACGAGTATGGGACGAAAGACGGTCGCCCGGGGCATACGCCCTTAGCCCCGGGAAGGCATCGATACAACTGGGTGCTGCCTGGTGCCCAGAGGTTGGCCGCTCGCGACGGGTTTACCAACCCGCCACCCATCCCATCACCGCGCACCGCTGCTTGGGATTAAGGCTTTTTATGAAGAGGTCTTCCTTCCTCTTGTTCCGGGCGGTTAAGCCAAGAACCCCGTTCCCTCAAATGAGGGTTTACGGTTTGTTGTTTTTATAGAGGGGTCTCCTCGCGGCCCGTGAAGAGGGGTCCCCGGCCCAGAAGGGTTACGGTGTCGGTTGCTGTTTGGGGGGGAATAAAATTTAACAAACTGAAAATAAACAATATGATTAGAACTCCGGTTCCGTCGCCCCCGATTCCCCGAAGGTATCGGAAGCGCAGGGCCCGGATATTATTGGGGGCAGCCTGGGTTCCCCCTCTCCCGCACTGACGTGCGTCAGAGGGTGGACCCCGGGCATGCCATCGGTGGGGGGGGAGAAAAAGAGAAGAGAGAAGAGAGAGAAGAGGAGAGAGAGATAGAAGAGAAGAAGAGAGGGAGAGAAGAAGATAATGAGAAAGGAGAGATGAAGAGAGGGCAAAGAGGAAGGAAGAATAATAGAAGCTAAGGATAGAGGATAGAGATGGGAAGAAGCGAAAACGGGGACAACCGCGGGAACCCACGCCGCGGACGGACGCACGCGGGCGTGCCAGGCGCACACTCCCTTTGCCTCTGCTCGGGTTGGAGGGGTACCACCCCACCTTGGCCCCTGCTCGAGTCGGGAGGCCCCGCCCCCCGCGAGGGAACCGGGCGACCCCATCATCCGCCAGGAGGGAATAGGAATGTGGAGTGGGGGGGAGGGTGCGAACTCGCGCGCTGATGTACGGCCTATGGGTTCTGGCGTGCTATCCCAAACCACCTTTGCCTCAGGCTCGAGACGGGGAGGTACCAGGCTCCCCTTAACCTCTGCCTGAGTCGGAGGGCTACCGCAAACAGCGACGCGCAGTCTGGAATGGGTGCGATTAGGAGAAAGGGGAAAAACCTGTACCAACAGGGAGGAATAGAAGAAGAGAAAGAAAGAAAAAGAAGATGAGAAGAAATGGGGGTAGGAAGTGAGGGAGATGGAAAATGGAGAGCACCCGGTCTATACCAGGGGGGGGAGGGAGTTGGATCGTGGATGTAGGTGACGGCGGGAGCAACCACAAGGAGTCACGCCGAAGACGGACGTGCGCGGGCGTGCTAGGCGCACACTCCCTTTGCCTCTGCTCGAGTTGGTGGGGGACCACCCCACCTTTGCCTCTGCTTGAGTCGGGAGGCCCCGTCCACCGCGCAACGACCCGGCGGTCACACGATCCGCCATGAGAGGATAGGAGTTAGGGGGGGGGGGGGAGGAACGGGCTCGCGCGCTGATGTACGGCCTATGGGTTCTGGCGTGCAATCCCAAACCACCTTTGCCTCAGGCTCGAGACGAGGAGGTGCCAGACTCCCCTTAACCTCTGCCTGAGTTGGAGGGCTACCGCAAACAGCGACGCGCAGTCCCGTAGGGTATGAGGGTTTAGGTGGGAAGAGAAAACCTGAAAAGAGGTAAAATAAAAGGACAAAACCTGAAAAAGGGGTAATAAAAGGTTAAGACCTCAAAAGGGTGATAGTGACAGAAGGAAGTAAGGGAGAGTGGGGTGGGTAACGGGAGTAAGGGGAAGAAAAGAAAGTGAGAAAGGATCAGAAAGAGAGAGGAAGAAATAGAAGAGAGAGAGAAATAAGAGGGAAGATATTAAGAAAGAAAAGAAAAGAGGAGAAAAGCAAAGAAGAGAAAAGTAAAGAAGAGAGAAGAAAAGAAGAGAAAAGAAAAGAGGGTAACCTGAAAGTAAAAAGTATTATTAGAACTCCGGTTCTGTCGCCCCTGATTCCCAAGGGTCACAGGAGCGCAAGGCCCGGAAGTTGTGTCGGCAGCCCCGATCCCCCTCGCCCCACCGCGGTGAGGAGAGGTGGCCCGGTGCCGCTCGGGAGGAGATAGGGAAGGGAGGGGAAGGGAAACCCAGCCTCGACCACCGGGGGAATCCCCCCCGAGGATTTCCGCGCGCCATTGGATCACTCCCACATGCCCGGCCCCACACACAACCCGAAGGAAGTCGATTTTCGCGGCCGGGGTTGGGATGTTGCGATCATAGCGGCATCGGGCCCCGGGAAAGCATCCCCGACGGCCGAGACTAGGCTTTCGTCACTTGCTCCATTCGTCCTCCGTCAAAACAGAAAATACGGAGATGTCCAGTGGCACCAACAGGGAGGTTGGGCGTGTGACGATGGATGATGGAGGCTCTCTGAGACGCACATCATCCGAGAACCACCCCCCTGAACAGGCTCCAGTTTGGTCGCGATTTCACCTTCCGCCATCCCCGAGATGTACTCGAGAATGGTTCTTCCGTTACTCTCGCCCTCACCTTCTGCGCCTGAATTAGGGAAGTGGCCCTCACCACCAGATAGGGACAGATTTGGGAATCTCGTTAATCCATTCATGCGCGTCACTAATTAGATGACGAGGCATTTGGCTAGTTGTGGTTCTTCCGTTCCATATCTGGAGGGAAAATATTCTGAGCATAAAGCCGCTCATTGGCTACGGGTAGAATTGATTTAGAGGGTTGTATATAAATTGGGGTCAAGAAGATTAAGAGTAATAGTAATAATAGTAAGTAAAAGTGTGCTTGTAGTATTTAAGAGTGTTGTCTAAATTCGAGGTAGAGTGACTCTGTGCATCGATCAGCTGACGATTTACACTGAAACTAAAATAATAAGGAAAACAAAAACAAAGATGTGCCCGCCACTGCCAAACGAGTTGCCTCAGGCTGGAAAAATTAGTCCATGGAGTCCAGTTATACGGGAAGACGGATCTTAGCCGCGATGCAATTTGGATTGCAGCGCGTTACCGGGGAAAACCTCGAGGAGGTGTCCGCCCCGCAAAGCTCATATCTATGAGCCCTGCGGCTCCATCGTCGTTTCAGTTTGAGAAGAGAAAGTTGTTCTACGACTAGATCTATTAAAGTTAATGGGCTCTTGGCCTTATTTCATTTTGGCTATAGGCAACCAATAGCTTACAGATAAAGTATACACTAACCTACAATTATTATAAATAGACGCGCTCATAATTAGTTATCAAAAGAACATAAAATTTCCTACTATTCACGATTCTCGTAATCATAAAATATCGCTTGCATAAATTTTTTATGTACTAAGATGCTGCCTATAATTGTGTTGCATATTATTGCCTTAACGTCATTCTGTTTGAGTCCAAGTAACCGGATTGTGGCGTCGTTTTTAGCACACCATATGCCTCTGGCTCCTATTACCAAAGCCTCTACCTTCACCTCCGTCCGTGGGAAGAGGGCTTCAACCGCTCTCCTCGTCCTCCAATCGTTGTAGGTGTTGACTTTATGGGCGTATGTGGTTATCAGGCTGGCAGGCCCTTCCCAAGCTATCGCGACATCGCACACTACAGTTCTCCCTTCCTTGTGACAGATAAGGTCTGGTTTTTTCAAGACTCCGTCCGTCCGTCTGATGTGCTCTTCTACTCTGACGGTCCAACCCGCTTTGGTCACAGCCTTTTTCATATAATTCACAATCCGGTCATGTCTCAAGATTCTGTGCCAATGCGTGGCAGGGCAACTCTGAAGTATGTGGGAAAGAGTTTCGCTTTTGTAACAGCCGGCCCTACATCTTCGTGCTTCTCTAGGATTTGAAGGTATGCCTACGGTTGGCAGAAGGTTCCCTCTTAATTGAATCGCTGATACAAAATCTCTTCCAGACCAGTATGCTGGTGGGTTGTCAATCCATCCGCCACTGTTTGTATTACAGTCTCCTTGCATCAGGCCATTGCCCGAGTAAGAGCTCTCCAGTTTCTCACACCATATCCGGTCGGCCGTTGCCTTGGAATCTCCCGTTGAATTGGTCCAGTTGCTGATCTTCCTATTAAAGTCGTTAAAATATCCTGAGTTGGTTAGTGCCTCCGTGAAGATTTCTCCCGCCCCGATGATTTTATTGAGCCTATCCTTCATCACCCTGGGGATTAACGTTCGAAGTGATAATATTCCTAGTCCTCCCGTCTTGATAGTGGCATGTATGAAGCCGTCTGTGCAAGTTCTGTTAAGGTGAAGCATTTTCCTAGTAGCCATTCTGACAAGCTTATCCATTTCCTTGAGGGCCTTTAGTGTGATCTTAGGGTTCTGGAATCTATGAATTAGACGTGGTATCAGAAAGGTTTTCAGGATATCTAATTTCTGATGTGGCTTTAGCGGTGCTTTCTCCAGTCTCAGAAGTTCTAGTTTCGCTCCTTTAATCAGGGGACCATTAATACCCATCATACCGATCTGTGCCCCAAGATATTTAAAGAATTCCCCCGGTTGGTTTTGGGGAATAAGGGTGCCATTTAGGTGGAATATGTTCCTTGATACACTGTACAATTTCTTTTTCCCGGGTACCACGTTCACTGAGAGGGCCATACACTTTGAGCAGTTGATCGTAAGATTCCTTTTATCAAAGAATTTGGATGCTCTTTTTAGAGTGTCTTGTCCTTCCTGAATTGAGCTGGCCAGTAATATAACATCATCCGCGTATCCTAGGCAGGAGTACTTAGTACCGCCCAAGTCAATGCCCCTTTGGTTATCTTGTAAGTCACAAATGAGTTCATCCATGACCATATTGAATAGAATCGGTGAGAGGGGATCGCCCTGCTTAACCCCACTTCTAACCCTAATTGGCTCTGATTCCTTATCATCCTTGTAAATAATGGTATGAGCATCGTTGTAACCTTCCAAAATGAGATCTCTAACTCTTCTGTCAATTGAAAAGCGTTCCAACGCTCTACTAATTGAATTATGGGATACGGAGTCAAATGCTTTTTTAAGGGGGGGGTATGGTTTTGAAGGCAGAAAAAAACAGGTTTTTACAGATTTTTTTTTGGGCGTACGGTGAAAGTACATTTATTTCTGATTGTTGTACATTAAAGAGTAGTAATTGAACTATATTCTGTGAAATATTGGTTCAAAAATATTTAAAATTGACCGAATGGCAGCAATTCTTCGCAGGCGCCTCAGAAGAAATACATTTTGCGGTGCACATCATATCTCAGCACTGGATCATCTGAAATGAAATAACCAAAGTTTTTTCCTTAATTTTTATGTCCCTCTAGGTATCGCTGCCGAGTTTTTCCATTTTTTTTAATTTTTGAACTTTTTACAAGACTTGAAAGTGAAAATACCGATTTTTGGCCTAAATTCATGACTATTGTTGTTAATAATAAGAAAAATAAAATCAAAGACGAAAAAATCTCGCCAGGGTTACCTCATAAATTATGTAAGGAAATACTGTAAAAAATTTGAGAACGATCGGTTGAATAGATTTTCAGATACAGTGTGCACCGACTCAAAAAACATCGACTTGAGAAAAACGCGTTTAAAGTTTTTCGTAGCGAAAAGACCCTGATAAAACTTAGTAAGCTATTTATTTTTTATTTTACTCACATAGAATCATCAATGCCGGGACCATAGAGTATAGAACTTTCGTCAAGAATGTCCAAAGCATCTTTTTTATCAAGTCTGTGGCGAATTCTATCATTTTTAGCGGTTTCAGCTGCTCGCTCATCTGCTCTGTTCATTCGAATATCGTTGGTTCGAAGCGCCCATCCATGACAACTTGGACCAGTACTTATTCGCATCTCTTCTAGGAAGGTTAAATAAGCTTTACAGCCTTCATTGAAAACACAAGCAGCCACTGAAGATGCAAATTCGACGATAATTGCTGAACCACTCTCAACTTTCGGCGCAATCTTCCAAATAAGCTGGTTCAAACTCTCATTATTATTTTGTGTGAATCCGCCAATACATCGCTCTAGGAGAGCATCTTTGCTTAAATCTTCATAAATTGGCTTGATTCCTTGTAAAACATCAGTTGGTAGAGCAGAATATGTGTGTTTGAAATTATTCAGCTTGTTTGAAGCTGCAGCTTTCTGCCATTCACACCATGAGTCTTCTCCGCTAGGGTTTCTTCGTTTATGCGGAGGAACTATTTTTTTACCTCGATACAACTTTTTACCACTCTCCTTTCTACACTCTCTGGAAACTTTTCTCGGCATTTTGCGAACAACAAAAATATCACAACGAAATAGAGTAAGAAAATACAACACGACTGTTACACTCCGCGTCTGCTTCGAAAATGAAGCAACACCAGGTACCGGGGTACCGTTACAACGACCCTGTCTAAGACCTTTCTGGAAACTGCTTAGGGACAATAACAAAAGAAGATTGGACAATAACAAAAGAAGATTGGAGAATAACAAAAGAAGATTGGACAATAACAAAAGAAGATAACAAAAGAGATTGAGAAACAACTGCCTTCCCGCTGAGCGGTTACAGCTCAGGTAGTCGTTCGAGACACGTCTACTTCCAAAGCTATATCTTTGTGAGTTTTGCTCCGATTGACTTCCTATTAACAGACAACATTCTTGAAATACTATACTTTCATAATATGCAATAAAAAAAAATCACTTTTTTTGAACCCTCAAAACCATACCCCCCCCTTAAGATCTAAAGAGATTAGATTATACCCCTTGGTCCTTCTCCTCGAGTCCCGTATGATGCATTCCAGCGTGAAATTATTTGCTAAGACCCCGTCAACCTTCCTGAAACCTCTTTGTAGTTCGTGGATCGGGATCCGGCTGAGCCTTTTCGCAAGGATCTTATTTATCAATCTCAACAGGATGGATGAGATGGTAATGGGTCTCCAATTGTCCACCGATGAGAGATCTCCGGATTTAGGGATGAATATCGTTCTGCTCTTCTTAATTTTCGAGGGTATGCTCCCCCATAATAGCATGGTGTTAAAAAAGAGGACAAGTTTGGGTAACTTCCAACTTCGCACAGTTTTTTGCCTTAGTCCATCAGGCCCAGCGGCCTGTGAGCGGGTGGTCTTAATGGCCCATTCGATCTCTTGAGCCGTAATGGGTTCTGATATGCCCTCTGGTGGTTCTTTCCGTATAAAAGTGTTGTCATCATCTGGGGCTGACTCTTTCTCGAATATGCCTGCGTACTTACTGACAAAATCGCTCAAGGGCGGCCCTACGGACTCCTCCGAGGCTGGTTTATCGTCCAGGATACACTGCGCCAAGAGAGTCATAGTTACTCCCGCCGTTTACCCGCGCTTGCTTGAATTTCTTCACGTTGACATTCAGAGCACTGGGCAGAAATCACATTGCGTCAACACCCGCGAGGGCCATCGCAATGCTTTGTTTTAATTAGACAGTCGGATTCCCCTTGTCCGTGCCAGTTCTGAGCTGAGCGTTGAATGGCGGCCGAAGAGAACGACCGCGACGGGATTAACCGCCACGGAAGCCTCGCAGCAAGGAAGATCCGCGGGAGGCCAAGGCACGGGACCGAGCTCGGATCCCGGACAGAAAGTCGTTCACCTCGCCCAGGCCCGGCACGTCAGCCAGACCCGCTTCCCGACCAAGCCCGACACGCCCCGCTCCTCAGAGCCAATCCTTATCCCGAAGTTACGGATCCAATTTGCCGACTTCCCTTACCTACATTAGTCTATCGACTAGAGGCTCTTCACCTTGGAGACCTGCTGCGGATATGGGTACGAACCGGCGCGACACCTCCACGTGGCCCTCTCCTGGATTTTCAAGGTCCGAGGGGATGATCCGGACACCGCCGCAACTGCGGTGCTAGGGCAACTTTGGCAAGGTGCTATACCGATGCGTTTTGAGGCGTAGAATCGATTCCCGCTTGTCCCAGCTCGCTAAAGTGAATAGAAACCGAGATATCGTCGATTTTCTGTCTGAAAATTAAAAGTCTCAAAACAACTTTGGCAAGGTGCTATACCGATGCGTTTTGAGGCGTAGAATCGATTCCCGCTTGTCCCAGCTCGCTAAAGTGAATAGAAACCGAGATATCGTCGATTTTCTGTCTGAAAATTAAAAGTCTCAGAAAAGCTTTTGTAAGATGGTCTATCGATGCGTTTTGAGGCGTAGAATCAATTCCCGCTTGTCCCAGCTCGCTAAAGTGAATAGAAACCGAGATATCGTCGATTTTCTGTCTGAAAATTAAAAGTCTCAAAACAACTTTGGCAAGGTGCTATACCGATGCGTTTTGAGGCGTAGAATCGATTCCCGCTTGTCCCAGCTCGCTAAAGTGAATAGAAACCGAGATATCGTCGATTTTCTGTCTGAAAATTAAAAGTCTCAAAACAACTTTGGCAAGGCGCTATACCGATGCGTTTTGAGGCGTAGAATCGATTCCCGCTTGTCCCAGCTCGCTAAAGTGAATAGAAACCGAGATATCGTCGATTTTCTGTCTGAAAATTAAAAGTCTCAGAAAAGCTTTTGTAAGATGGTCTATCGATGCGTTTTGAGGCGTAGAATCGATTCCCGCTTGTCCCAGCTTGCAAAAAGGTAAAATTTTGGACCTACTTTGACCCTCCCAAAAATGGGTGAAAATTAAATATTCAAAATCGATAGAGATAGGGTCATTTCTAGGGGTAATTTTGCGCGTAGAATCGATTTTTCGGGTGCTCGGGGTCGAAATCTCAATAGGGAAAAAGATATCCACCTTATTTTGACCAAAAATGGGGTTTTTGGGCCAAAAGTGCCATTTCCTTTGGGATATCGGCAATTCTGACGATTCCATTGCATTCTACGCGCGAAAACACGTCGAATGAGCACCCGCCGGAATCCCTAGCTCGATTAGCCGTTGAGAAAGAGTCGATCTTAGGTGGTCCAAAAAGGTGCAAAAAGGTAAAATTTTGGACCTACTTTGACCCTCCCAAAAATGGGTGAAAATTAAATATTCAAAATCGATCGGGATAGGGTCATTTCTAGGGGTAATTTTGCGCGTAGAATCGATTTTTCGGGTGCTCGGGGTCGAAATCTCAATAGGGAAAAAGATATCCACGTTAATTTGACCAAAAATGGGGTTTTTGGGCCAAAAGTGCCATTTCCTTTGGGATATCGGGAATTCTGACGATTCCATTGCATTCTACGCGCGAAAACACGTCGAATGAGCACTCGCCGGAATCCCTAGCTCCATTAGCCGTTGAGAAAAAGTGGATCTTAGGTGGTCCAAAAAGGTGCAAAAATGTAAAATTTTGGACCTACTTTGACACTCCCAAAAATGGGTGAAAATTAAATATTGAAAATCGATCGGGATAGGGTCATTTCTAGGGGTAATTTTGCGCGTAGAATCGATTTTTCAGGTGCTCGGGGTCGAAATCTCAATAGGGAAAAAGATATCCACGTTATTTTGACCAAAAATGGGGTTTTTGGGCTAAAAGTGCCATTTCCTTTGGGATATCGGCAATTCTGACGATTCCATTGCATTCTACGCGCGAAAACACGTCGAATGAGCACCCGCCGGAATCCCTAGCTCGATTAGCCGTTGAGAAAAAGTCGATCTTAGGTGGTCCAAAAAGGTGCAAAAAGGTAAAATTTTGGACCTACTTTGACCCTCCCAAAAATGGGTGAAAATTAAATATTCAAAATCGATCGGGATAGGGTCATTTCTAGGGGTAATTTTGCGCGTAGAATCGATTTTTCGGGTGCTCGGTGTCGAAATCTCAATAGGGAAAAAGATATCCACCTTATTTTGACCAAAAATGGGGTTTTTGGGCCAAAAGTGCCATTTCCTTTGGGATATCGGCAATTCTGACGATTCCATTGCATTCTACGCGCGAAAACACGTCGAATGAGCACCCGCCGGAATTCCTAGCTCGATTAGCCGTTGAGAAAAAGTCGATCTTAGGTGGTCCAAAAAGGTGCAAAAATGTAAAATTTTGGACCTACTTTGACACTCCCAAAAATGGGTGAAAATTAAATATTGAAAATCGATCGGGATAGGGTCATTTCTAGGGGTAATTTTGCGCGTAGAATCGATTTTTCAGGTGCTCGGGGTCGAAATCTCAATAGGGAAAAAGATATCCACGTTATTTTGACCAAAAATGGGGTTTTTGGGCTAAAAGTGCCATTTCCTTTGGGATATCGGCAATTCTGACGATTCCATTGCATTCTACGCGCGAAAACACGTCGAATGAGCACCCGCCGGAATCCCTAGCTCGATTAGCCGTTGAGAAAAAGTCGATCTTAGGTGGTCCAAAAAGGTGCAAAAAGGTAAAATTTTGGACCTACTTTGACCCTCCCAAAAATGGGTGAAAATTAAATATTCAAAATCGATCGGGATAGGGTCATTTCTAGGGGTAATTTTGCGCGTAGAATCGATTTTTCGGGTGCTCGGGGTCGAAATCTCAATAGGGAAAAAGATATCCACCTTATTTTGACCAAAAATGGGGTTTTTGGGCCAAAAGTGCCATTTCCTTTGGGATATCGGCAATTCTGACGATTCCATTGCATTCTACGCGCGAAAACACGTCGAATGAGCACCCGCCGGAATTCCTAGCTCGATTAGCCGTTGAGAAAAAGTCGATCTTAGGTGGTCCAAAAAGGTGCAAAAAGGTAAAATTTTGGACCTACTTTGACCCTCCCAAAAATGGGTGAAAATTAAATATTCAAAATCGATCGGGATAGGGTCATTTCTAGGGGTAATTTTGCGCGTAGAATCGATTTTTCGGGTGCTCGGGGTCGAAATCTCAATAGGGAGAAAGATATCCACGTTATTTTGACCAAAAATGGGGTTTTTGGGCCAAAAGTGCCATTTTCTTTGGGATATCGGCAATTCTGACGATTCCATTGCATTCTACGCGCGAAAACACGTCGAATGAGCACCCGCCGGAATCCATAGCTCGATTAGCCGTTGAGAAAAATTCGATCTTAGGTGGTCCAAAAAGGTGCAAAAAGGTAAAATTTTGGACCTACTTTGACCCTCCCAAAAATGGGTGAAAATTAAATATTCAAAATCGATAGAGATAGGGTCATTTCTAGGGGTAATTTTGCGCGTAGAATCGATTTTTCGGGTGCTCGGGGTCGAAATCTCAATAGGGAAAAAGATATCCACCTTATTTTGACCAAAAATGGGGTTTTTGGGCCAAAAGTGCCATTTCCTTTGGGATATCGGCAATTCTGACGATTCCATTGCATTCTACGCGCGAAAACACGTCGAATGAGCACCCGCCGGAATCCCTAGCTCGATTAGCCGTTGAGAAAAAGTCGATCTTAGGTGGTCCAAAAAGGTGCAGAAAGGTGAAATTTTGGACCTACTTTGACCCTCCCAAAAATGGGTGAAAATTAAATATTCAAAATCGATCGGGATAGGGTCACTTCTAGGGGTAATTTTGCGCGTAGAATCGATTTTTCGGGTGCTCGGGGTCGAAATCTCAATAGGGAAAAAGATATCCACGTTAATTTGACCAAAAATGGGGTTTTTGGGCCAAAAGTGCCATTTCCTTTGGGATATCGGCAATTCTGACGATTCCATTGCATTCTACGCGCGAAAACACGTCGAATGAGCACTCGCCGGAATCCCTAGCTCCATTAGCCGTTTAGAAAAAGTCGATCTTAGGTGGTCCAAAAAGGTGCAAAAAGGTAAAATTTTGGACCTACTTTGACCCTCCCAAAAATGGGTGAAAATTAAATATTCAAAATCGATCGGGATAGGGTCATTTCTAGGGGTAATTTTGCGCGTAGAATCGATTTTTCGGGTGCTCGGGGTCGAAATCTCAATAGGGAAAAAGATATCCACGTTAATTTGACCAAAAATGGGGTTTTTGGGCCAAAAGTGCCATTTCCTTTGGGATATCGGCAATTCTGACGATTCCATTGCATTCTACGCGCGAAAACACGTCGAATGAGCACTCGCCGGAATCCCTAGCTCCATTAGCCGTTGAGAAAAAGTCGATCTTAGGTGGTCCAAAAAGGTGCAAAAAGGTAAAATTTTGGACCTACTTTGACCCTCCCAAAAATGGGTGAAAATTAAATATTCAAAATCGATCGGGATAGGGTCATTTCTAGGGGTAATTTTGCGCGTAGAATCGATTTTTCGGGTGCTCGGTGTCGAAATCTCAATAGGGAAAAAGATATCCACGTTATTTTGACCAAAAATGGGGTTTTTGGGCCAAAAGTGCCATTTCCTTTGGGATATCGGCAATTCTGACGATTCCATTGCATTCTACGCGCGAAAACACGTCGAATGAGCACCCGCCGGAATCCCTAGCTCGATTAGCCGTTGAGAAATAGTCGATCTTAGGTGGTCCAAAAAGGTGCAAAAGGGTAAAATTTTGGACCTACTTTGACCCTCCCAAAAATGGGTGAAAATTAAATATTCAAAATCGATCGGGATAGGGTCATTTCTAGGGGTAATTTTGCGCGTAGAATCGATTTTTCGGGTGCTCGGGGTCGAAATCTCAATAGGGAAAAAGATATCCACCTTATTTTGACCAAAAATGGGGTTTTTGGGCCAAAAGTGCCATTTCCTTTGGGATATCGGCAATTCTGACGATTCCATTGCATTCTACGCGCGAAAACACGTCAAATGAGCACCCGCCGGAATCCCTAGCTCGATTAGCCGTTGAGAAAAAGTCGATCTTAGGTGGTCCAAAAAGGTGCAAAAATGTAAAATTTTGGACCTACTTTGGCACTCCCAAAAATGGGTGAAAATTAAATATTGAAAATCGATCGGGATAGGGTCATTTCTAGGGGTAATTTTGCGCGTAGAATCGATTTTTCGGGTGCTCGGGGTCGAAATCTCAATAGGGAAAAAGATATCCACGTTATTTTGACCAAAAATGTGGTTTTTGGGCTAAAAGTGCCATTTCCTTTGGGATATCGGCAATTCTGACGATTCCATTGCATTCTACGCGCGAAAACACGTCGAATGAGCACCCGCCGGAATCCCTAGCTCGATTAGCCGTTGAGAAAAAGTCGATCTTAGGTGGTCCAAAAAGGTGCAAAAAGGTAAAATTTTGGACCTACTTTGACCCTCCCAAAAATGGGTGAAAATTAAATATTCAAAATCGATCGGGATAGGGTCATTTCTAGGGGTAATTTTGCGCGTAAAATCGATTTTTCGTGTGCTCGGGGTCGAAATCTCAATAGGGAAAAAGATATCCACCTTATTTTGACCAAAAATGGGGTTTTTGGGCCAAAAGTGCCATTTCCTTTGGGATATCGGCAATTCTGACGATTCCATTGCATTCTACGCGCGAAAACACGTCAAATGAGCACCCGCCGGAATCCCTAGCTCGATTAGCCGTTGAGAAAAAGTCGATCTTAGGTGGTCCAAAAAGGTGCAAAAAAGTAAAATTTTGGACCTACTTTGACCCTCCCAAAAATGGGTGAAAATTAAATATTCAAAATCGATCGGGATAGGGTCATTTCTAGGGGTAATTTTGCGCGTAGAATCGATTTTTCGGGTGCTCGGGGTCGAAATCTCAATAGGGAGAAAGATATCCACGTTATTTTGACCAAAAATGGGGTTTTTGGGCCAAAAGTGCCATTTTCTTTGGGATATCGGCAATTCTGACGATTCCATTGCATTCTACGCGCGAAAACACGTCGAATGAGCACCCGCCGGAATCCCTAGCTCGATTAGCCGTTGAGAAAAATTCGATCTTAGGTGGTCCAAAAAGGTGCAAAAAGGTAAAATTTTGGACCTACTTTGACCCTCCCAAAAATGGGTGAAAATTAAATATTCAAAATCGATCGGGATAGGGTCATTTCTAGGGGTAATTTTGCGCGTGGAATCGATTTTCGGGTGCTCGGGGTCGAAATCTCAATAGGGAAAAAGATATCCACGTTATTTTGACCAAAAATGGGGTTTTTGGGCCAAAAGTGCCATTTCCTTTGGGATATCGGCAATTCTGACGATTCCATTGCATTCTACGCGCGAAAACACGTCGAATGAGCACCCGCCGGAATCCCTAGCTCGATTAGCCGTTGAGAAAAAGTCGATCTTAGGTGGTCCAAAAAGGTGCAAAAAGGTAAAATTTTGGAACTACTTTGACCCTCCCAAAAATGGGTGAAAATTAAATATTCAAAATCGATCGGGATAGGGTCAGTTCTAGGGGTAATTTTGCGCGTAGAATCGATTTTTCGGGTGCTCGGGGTCGAAATCTCATTAGGGAAAAAGATATCCACGTTATTTTGACCAAAAATGGGGTTTTTGGGCCAAAAGTGCCATTTCCTTTGGGATATCGGCAATTCTGACGATTCCATTGCATTCTACGCGCGAAAACACGTCGAATGAGCACCCGCCGGAATCCCTAGCTCGATTAGCCGTTGAGAAAAAGTCGATCTTAGGTGGTCCAAAAAGGTGCAAAAAGGTAAAATTTTGGACCTACTTTGACCCTCCCAAAAATGGGTGAAAATTAAATATTGAAAATCGATCGGGATAGGGTCATTTCTAGGGGTAATTTTGCGCGTAGAATCGATTTTTCGGGTGCTCGGGGTCGAAATCTCAATAGGGAAAAAGATATCCACGTTATTTTGACCAAAAATGGGGTTTTTGGGCCAAAAGTGCCATTTCCTTTGGGATATCGGCAATTCTGACGATTCCATTGCATTCTACGCGCGAAAACACGTCGAATGAGCACCTGCCGGAATCCCTGGCTCGATTAGCCGTTGAGAAAAAGTCGATCTTAGGTGGTCCAAAAAGGTGCAAAAAGGTAAAATTTTGGACCTACTTTGACCCTCCCAAAAAGGGGTGAAAATTAAATATTGAAAATCGATCGGGATAGGGTCATTTCTAGGGGTAATTTTGCGCGTAGAATCGATTTTTCGGGTGCTCGGGGTCGAAATCTCAATAGGGAAAAAGATATCCACGTTATTTTGACCAAAAATGGGG
>CATKWD010000021.1:0-31915 GCA_949825005.1 Gasteruption jaculator
TTTTCGGAAGCCTAGCAATACTTATCGGGATTCTTCAGACTTATCAGGCCGTCCCGTTAATGTTCTTATGTGTAGTACGCGTTAGTGGGACGGCCTTATAAGAGCTCTATATATGTAACATGCTTTAATGGTACTTTTAGTTTCTGTGATCTTCCACACGTTTTTAGGCCGTGACAAAAATTATTACTGGTTAAAGAAACGTAACGTCGAAGAACATAGAATAGTACTTTCGTTAATTTTAAAAATATTAATTGTTAGAATAAGAATATTAAAACTAAATTGAGTTATCTATTCTTCAACTTGTCTACCGTGTAATAAATCTTTGTTTCATCTGACACGAAAGTAAAGTCAATGGTATAATATTACCATACTTCTTCTGTCCTATAATTTATAGTAGCAAGTGCATATCTCAACGGGATATCAGCTGCTACTATTTTTATGGCGTACATGGAGCATAAAATTAATTATAACATAAGAATGTTTTCAAGAAAAATAAATACACCATGCAGGTATGGAGAATTGAAACCGTGTGCATAGATCCATTGCCTAACGCCTCGACCACTCGACCACGTCACTCACTTGAAAACGGTTATAGAATTAACGGTAGATGTAGTGTATCATGTATTCAGAAAATGTTTTATAACTCAAAAAATAAAAGTTTACTACCCTCATAAATATTAACAAAAATTGATTCTTTTCGGAGATCTACCGATCCCCCAGATCCAAAAGTTTCATCTCGATTTTTTCAAAAGTGGAACGCTATCGATATAAAAGCCGAAACACGTGTTAATTTTTTATCGATCTAAAAGCATTATGGGAAAGTGGATTAAAATTGACTGTAATTCCCTTTACCATTTTGGCATATACTTGTACATGCGAGAACTACTTTCATCAATCTACACCTACTTGTGAGGCCGTAGTAATACAATAATTATTTTAATTGTCATTGTTGGATATTATCCTGGTACAAACACGCAATGACGCGCTCTCGTTATATCGGTAACAACAAGCTGCCGATATAACGAAACCATGATCGAAGTTTCCGTGAATATAAATTAAAATTCGGTTAATTTTACAATGTACGTGTATTTGCGGGGACTGTATACAATGACGTAAACGTATTTACAAAGCTCGATAAATGCGTAGAATGGAGTCTGTTGCGGTGATGTACGTGTACTTGCGCGGCCCGCAATATCACAGCTGTAGTGACGTCACTTTTTTCCGTTACATTTCAGGTTATTGCGGAGAAAACAATGACGTAATTCATGAAACTACGTTATCGAAACTGTTTGTTTTGTCAAGGCAGTAAAGCTTATTAGGTATCTTCAGGGCAATTGATGGTTACTTCTCTGTGTACAATTTCCTTTCTAAAAAGAATTTGGAAACAGATGCTGCTAAGAAATGATGATCTGAGATTCCTTATGGGATTAGTTAACTTTCTGGAGTGGAGTATTAATGAATGTCATCAGTTTAAAACTGTAAAAATATTGACTGGAATTCCCCTTAATATTTGGTGTGTATCTGTACATGCGGGGACTTCTTTCATGAACCTACTTGCGAGGCCGTACTAATCAAATGATAAATTTCTTACCATTTTTAATATTATCCCGGAACAAACACGCAATTATACGCTTTTGTTAAATTAAATTTCGGTTAATTTTACAATGTACGTGTATTTACGGAACTATATACAATGACGTAAGCGTATTTACAAGGCCCGATAAATGCGTAGAATGGAGTCTGTTGCAGAGATGTACGTGTACTTGCGTGGCCCGCCATATCACAGTTGCAGTAACGTCACTATTTTCCCTTACATTTGAGGTACTTGCTTAGAAGGCAGTGATGTAATTCACGGAACAACGTCATCGAAACTGAGTTTGTTTTGTCCGCGCAGTAAAGCTTATTAGGTATCTTCAGGGCAATTGATGGTTACTTTTCTGTGTACAATTTCCTTTCCAAAAAGAATTTGGAAACAGATGCTGCTTAGAAATGATGGTCTGAGATTTCTTATGGGATTAGTTAACTTTCTGGAGTGGAGTACTAATGAATGTCATCAGATTAAAACTGTAAAAATATTGACTGGAGTTTCCTTTAATATTTGGTATGTACCTGTACATGCGGGGACTTCTTTCATGAACGTACACCTACTTGCGAGGCCATACTAATCGAATGATATATTTTTTACCATTTTTAATACTATCCCGGTGCAAATACGCAATAATGCGCTTTCGATATCGGTAGCAACAAGCTGCTGATATAACGAGAGCATGATTGAAGTTTCGGTGAATATAAATTAAATTTCGGTTAATTTTACAATGTACGTGTATTTACGGGGACTATATACAATGACGTAAGCGTATTTACAAGGTCCGATAGATGCGTAGAATGGAGTCTGTTGCAGTGAACTACATGTATTTGCGCGGCCAGCAATATCATAGCTGTAGTGACGTCACTTTTTTCAGTTACATTTCAGGTTATTGCGAAGAAAAGAATGACTTAATTCATGAAACTACGTTATCGAAACTGTTTGTTTTGTTAAGGCAGTGAAGCTTATTAGGTATCTTCAGGGCAATTGATTGTTACTTTTGTGTGTATAATTTCGATTCTGAAAAGAAATTACCAACAGATGTTGCCTAGAAATGATGGTATGAGATTCCTCGTGGGATTAGTTAACTTTCTGTAGTTGAGTATTAATGAATGTCATCAGTATAAAACTGTAAAAATATTGACTGGAATTCCTCTTAATATTTGGTGTGTACCTGTACATGCGGGGACTTCTTTCATGAACCTACTTACGAGGCCGTACTAATCCAATGATGAATTTCTTACCATTTTTAATATTATGCCGGTACAAACACGCAATGATACGCTTTTGTTAAATTAAATTTCGGTTAATATTACAGTGTACGTGTAGTTACGGAACTATATACAATGACGTAAGCGTATTTACAAGGCCCGATAAATGCGTAGAATGGAGTCTGTTGCAGTGATGTACGTGTACTTGCGTGGGCATATCACAGCTGTAGTAACGTCACTATTTTCCCATACATTTGAGGTACTTGCTTAGAAGGCAGTGATGTAATTCACGGAACAACGTCATCGAAACTGAGTTTGTTTTGTCCGCGCAGTAAAGCTTATTAGGTATCTTCAGGGCAATTGATGGTTACTTTTCTGTGTACAATTTCCTTTCCAAAAAGAATTTGGAAACAGATGCTGCTTAGAAATGATGGTCTGAGATTCCTTATGGGATTAGTTAACTTTCTGGAGTGGAGTACTAATGAATGTCATCAGATTAAAACTAAAAATATTGACTGGAGCTTCCTTTAATATTTGGTATGTACCTGTACATGCGGGGACTTCTTTCATGAACGTACACCTACTTGCGGGGCCATACTAATCGAATGATATATTTTTTACCATTTTTAATACTATCCCGGTGCAAATACGCAATAATGCGCTTTCGATATATCGGTAGCAACAAGCTGCTGATATAACGAGAGCATGATCGAAGTTTCGGTGAATATAAATTAAATTTCGGTTAATTTTACAATGTACGTGTATTTGCGGGGACTATATACAATGACGTAAGCGTATTTACAAGGTCCGATAGATGCGTAGAATGGAGTCTGTTGCAGCGATGTACGTGTACTTGCGTGGCTCGCAATATCACAGCTGTAGTGACGTCACTTTTTTCCGTTATATTTCAGGTAGTTGCGAAGAAGACAATGACGTAATTCATGAAACTACGTTATCGAAACTGTTTGTTTTGTCAAGGCGGTGAAGCTTATTAGGTATCTTCAGGGCAATTGACTGTTACTTTTCTGTGTATAATTTCCATTCTGAAAAGAAATTATAAACAAATATCGCCTAGAAGTGATGGTATGTTATTCCTCGTGGGATTAGTTACCTTTCTGTAGCTGAAAATGAGTATTAATGAATGTCTTCAGATTAAACCTGTAAAAATATTGACTGGAATTTTTCTTTAATATTTGGTATGTACCGATACATGCGGAGACTTCTCTCATGAACTTACACCTACTTGCGAGGCTGTACTAATCGAATGATTATTTTTTTACCATTGTTAATATTATCCTGGTACAACTAGGCAATGAAGCGCTTTCGTTCTATCGCTAACAACAAGCTGCCGATATAACGAAACCATGATCGTATTCCGTAAATATAAATTAGATTTCGGTTAATTTTACAATGCACATGTATTTACGGGGACTAAATACAATTCGTTAGCGTATTTACGAGGTTCGATAAATGCGTAGAATGGTGTCTGTTGCAGTTATGTACATACGTTTACTTACAATAAAATTATAAGAAAGGAATGTTTTTAAGAAAAAAAAATACGGCATGCAGGTATGGATAATTGGAGCCGTCGGCATGGATCCATTGCCTGACGCCCCGACCACTCGACCACGTTACTCACATAAAAATTATTATAAAATTATGAGTATATGTAACGCACCATGTATTAAAATAATATTTAATAACTTAAACAATACAAGTTTACGACTCTCATATACATATATTAATAACAATTTGTTTTTTTGCGGAGATCTATCGCTCCCCCAGATCTAAAACGGATCAAATGTCACTAACTTTAACCTCGATTTTTTTAAAGCATGGCATTATCGATATAAAAGCCGAAACACGTGGTAATTTGTTTTCCATGTAGAAGCTTTATGTGACAGCGAATCAAAATTGACTGTAATTCCCTTTACCATTTTAGCATGTACTTGTACATACGAGAACTCAATCCACACCTACTTGCGAGGTTGTAGGAATACTATTATTATTTCAATTCCCATTGTTGATATTATTCTGGTACAAATATGCAATAACGCACTCTCGTTATATCGGTAACAACAAACTGCCGATGAAACGAAAGCATGATGAAGTTTTGAATGTGAAGTTTTCGTGAGTATAAATTAATTAGAAATTAAATTATCGATTAACGTGTATTTACGAGTACTGTACATACACTGTATGTACAGTATGTAGGTACAAACCTACATACGTATCTACGAGAACTGTACTGTACAAACGTATCTACGAGACTCGATTACCGGAAAGTATATTGTGAAGTCCGTAGCGGCAATGTATATGTACTTGCAAGGCCCGCAAAATCACAACTGTTCTCAGGTGACTTTGTTTCTATGAAAATCATGATAGATACGAAAAATACAACGGTCATTCATAAAATTAAGTCGTAACAAAAGAATTCATGTTCTAACCGCAATCAAACTTATTAAGAGTTTCTAATGGAACTGATAGTAACTACTTCTAGAATTTTAATTCCGAAAAGAATTTTGCAACAGATATTGTCAAGAAATTATGGTCTAAGATTCATCTTAAAAGTAGTAAACTTTTTGTAGTTGAGTAATTAATGAATTGCATCAGATTAAATCTGTAATAAAACTTGACTATAGTTCCATTTGACAGTTGGTATGTACCGCTGTGCTGGGGTTACTATTTGCGAGGCCGTAATAATACAATGATTGTTTCAATTACCATTGTTGATATTATCCTGGTACAAATATGTAATGACGTGCTCGCGTTATATCGGTAACAACAAGCTGCCGATATAACGAAGACATGTTCGAAGTTCCCGTAAGTATCAATTATTTGAAGTTAAATTTATGGTGTACGTGTATCTACGGGGACTATACAATGACGTGAGCGTATTTACAAGGCCCGATAAATGCGTAGAATGGAGTCTATTGCAGTGATGTACGTGTACTTGCGTGGCCCGCAATATCACAGCTGTAGTGACGTCACTATTTTCCGTTACATTTGAGGTACTTGCTTAGAAGACAGTGACATAATTCACGGAACTACGTCAACGAAACTGAGTTTGTTTTGTCAACACAGTGAAGCTTCTTAGGTATCTTCAGGGCAATTGATTGTTACTTTTCTGTGTACAATTTCCCTTCTGAAAAGAATTTAGAAACAGATGTTGCCTAGAAATGATGGTATGAGAATTTCTTATGGGATTAGTTAACTTTCTGTAGCTGTGTATTAATGAATGTATTCAGATTAAAACTGTAAATATATAGACTGGAATTTTTCTTTAAGAGGGTAAATACAATTAGAAGGTCAAAAAAATCGATATTTCTTTTTTCCACTAAAAAGTTAGGAAATTTCCCGTAGAATACGCTCCAAAAAGTTTCAGATCGAAAATCGAACTCCTTATATATTTTTTCTTCATTTTTCGAGAACGCCTTTTTCAGCGCGTAGCAAGTATACGAGAGCGGCCGACCCTAGTGACAGTTTTATCTATTGTATCGTACTTTGAAATACTCCAGGCCGGATTTGTATGCCTGAGGGTATTATATGTATGTATGTGTATTGTGACGTGGTGATTTCACCAGTCACATTTGTAGGCTATAATTACAGTAAAACTAACGTTCGTTAAAGAATTTTCAGAAGGCTGGCCCAGGGACCTCTCCAGGACGCAAGGGAAGTATCAAAGAAGAAAAACTTATATAAATTATACCGACTCACGAACCCTAAAGATATTCCGACACCTACTATACCGATCCCGTAACCACGAGAAAGCAGTCTACCAAAAGTCTACTCTCTCCCGATACCAATCTACTGCAAGGGGAAGAAGCCCGGCGAGGAATCGCCAATCGGAGGACTCCGACCTACATCGATTAAGGATCCACGAAAGGGGCATGCAGGCGCCACCTGTCGGGATGGAACGGGACTCAGAAGACGACAAACGTAACAGCCTATTACGACCCCGATCCACAACGCAGGCGTGAGAGAGTACGCCGGACGAGAGCCTCACGACGGACCGGAAGATGAAAGAGGGTCAGAGCTCCTTGGGCTGCCGAATCATCCGTGCGGGATTTTCAGTGCCACGGGCCATCTGGAGAAACAAAAGGATCGAGACGGGCCGCTGAAAGAAAGACCGGGAAGAGACGGGAGAGAGAGAGATAATTAGACACGGAGGTGAGCCTAGCTTGTGTCTTTTTCTTTCCCTCGGGATTATCCCCTACGGGTCCCACCTTTGTAAGCCCCTTTTCTTTTCTTCTCTCTGTTGATTTGTCAGGACTTGTTACAGTCCCTTTAGGGACTATTTTAGAGTCCGAGCTTTTGGATCGTGAGTCGGTCCCGACGTTGGTCGGGTCGCGAATCCTGTAATCCCGCGCGTTTTGTTACGATAATAGATTAAGATTTGTTGCCGATTGTTTAGTTAACGTAAGATTGTTATTTTAAGTTTGGATATTAGCCTAGATCAAATTTATAGCACTTTTCTTTCCTTCTTGTTTGTGTGAAGCTCACGGTCGCGGCTTACGAACGAATTGTACGACCTCCTTGAGGTAGGGCAGATTTGAATCCCGCGAATAGAATATTGTTATTTTTCTTTTAGATTGGTGTCTTCCCGATTTATTTATAGCCCTCCCGCGTTGCCGATTGCTGACCTCGCCCGAGGTTCCCGTGCTCTCCATTGAGCCACCCGAAACCTTTTTCCTGGGTTGTAGGCTACCTACAACTGGAGCCCATAGTTTTTTTTTCTCTCAGTTTGTTTGAACAAAAACCAGGAGGAAGGTTCGGGAAGCCCACATTGTGCCCGGAAGGTCCCGCGTCCGAGAGAGAGACGCCTGGACCTTTCGTCACAGTATATATACACACACACACATATATTTTGAAAATATAAAAAATTTGTGAAACTTACCGATGCACTGATCAAAAAGTTAACTACATACTATGGCCTTGCCATCCGGCGTAATATTGATAACGTAGATGGCATGAAAAAAGATATTTTAGCAACATATTATCATATGTGCTCGACCGACGAAAACCCCAATCACGCATATTGCCAAGACGGAGCGGATAGCTGGTGTAAGTGGAAAAAGACAGAGGCTACTGCAGTAGATGCGAGTAAAATTAAACATCCCGCACCTTTGCATCCAGATGTACAAAAGCATTTACTGCCAATTTACAAGGATTTATCGAGAGACGACTTGCTACACCGTTGCCTAGGCGGTCATACACAAAATGCGAACGAAAGTCTTAACAGCACGGTATGGCGCCTAGCACCGAAAAATTCTCATTCCGGCGTAAAAATCGTTGAGATTTCGGCTCATATTGCTGCTGGAGTGTTTAATGAAGGTCTCACAACATTTTTAAAAATAATGAATGCCATGGAAATCATCGTTGGTCGGCAGAGCCTTGAATACGCGCAGTTAAAGGACTCGGAAAGAATTAAGAGGCAAGACGTTCGGACCGATCAAATCAACAAAGAAGCCCGTAAGGCTCACAGAGAGCTACAGAATATCAACAACAGCATGTACGAAGAGGTTGAAGACCTATTATATGCTCCTGGAATCGCTGATTGAATCGTAAGTACCGTTTTTCGGGTTTCAAAACTTTAAACGCGTTGTTCTTAAAACAACATTTTTAAAATTGGCAACCACGATTACTCGAAAACTACTTGTCCAATTTAGCTGAAATTTTTAGGGTTTCTTCTTTATACCTTAGGCTTGTCTCTATGCCTAATTGTCTTGGAATTTTATGTTGCAAAATTGAATTATTAATGCAAAAAGGGCTAAAAAATAGTGAAAATTATCGTCTTTTTACAAAAACTTCTACCAAACGCAGAATTATTTTTCTTTTTTTAATTTTTGAGGCTTACCGACAAATTACATGTATATTTAAGCCAAATTTTGTTTTGGGCTGTTACAGATCAATAACACGACGTCCAGAGTGGTTGCCGTTTTTTTTGTGGGTCAACTTCACGCCAGCGTACAGCCGCCATTTTATTTTCAAAAATTAAAAAAAAATTGTTTTACATTCCTCATTTATACATTAACAAGTATACAAAGTTTTATAATAATTCCATTTAACCTTCTTTGGAAAAAAAAACCCCTTCCCAGGTAGAAAATTGTCTTAGTCGGACAAGTGTGAAACTTCAAAATAGCTTTATTTTAGTTTAACATCCAAGTCTTGTTTTGCAAGCTTTATTCTAGGTTGTTATTAGAATGAATTCTATGACAAGTCTTTAGAGTGTAAATAACCTTCAAAAATACCTTGCTGTTAGCTTGTTTTCCACGCGTATTATAAGATTCGTTCTAAGCATGGATTCTAAGCTTAAAACTACCTTATCTGCTAACATTACTCCAAGCGTACATTGAGAACTGAAGTTTGAGGTTAATTAGGAGTTCGTGTTATTGGTTATAAGTGATAATTGAGATTAACTTTATTCATTTATTCATTTCAGAAATATTTTGTATAAATAAAAAAAATATTGCGTACTTTTTCCGGATCCTACTGATATATCGATATTAACTACGGTATTACTAATTAAGACAGTGTTTGTAAAAAATAAAAACGACATCAAGATTTAGGTTAGAAATATTTAGTTGACATTGATGTTAACATTAATTGTTAATTATTGATCGATATCGCTGAATCTTGTAAAAATAAAGAAAGTGGTGAGACGTATGAATATTTATTAATTGAATTTATAACCCGGGGAAAAAAATTACAAAAATTTATCGACGCCGTGCCATCATCGTGGGTGACTTGCAATGATAAAAATAAAAAGTTTACCTGCCTATTTCCTCCAGAGCCATATATAAATTTTAATAAATTAATTAAAGAAACCTGATACAACGGGCAATAATAACAAGTACAATACTCAGATTGTGGATTCTAAAAAACCAAAGAGTTTGAAACCTAAAGCTAATAAATAAATTAAAATATGAGCATAAAATTAAAAATAATATGACATTTACTGTTTTATATATTTAAAATATATATAACACTATACAAGCAATGCTCAATATGTGATGTTTGTGTTGAGAAAAAAAAAATAATAAAAAATTTTTCTCTGTGAACGTTTTTTTAAACTTAAATTACCAAATCTACTCTAGCTAAGAATAAGCTTTATTTTCAACCTTGTAGTAAGCTAAATTGTCACTGCTTATGCAAGCTAAAACTGTAAGCATTATGTTAGCGATCCAGATCGTTACCAACTAACCTTGCACTAACCATAGTTTGCCAGCTAGTTTTAGGCTAAAACTGATAAAATTAGCCTAATACAAGCTAATTCCATTGATTACTTTCTACCTGGGTTAATATTTGGTATGTACCGGTACATGCGGGGACTTCTCTTATGTACCCACACCTACTTGCGAGGCCGTACTAATCGAATGATTATTTTTTTACTATTGTTAATATTATCCTGGTACAAATATGCAATGAAGCACTTTCGTTACATAGGTAACAAGTACCTGCTGATATAACGAAACCTTGATCGAAGTTTTCGTGAATATAAATTAAATTTCGGTTTATTTTATAATGTACGTGTATTTACGGGGACTAGATACAATGACGTAAGCGTATTTACGAAGCAGGATAAATGCGTAAAATCGAGTCTGTTGCAGCGATGTACGTGTACTTGCGTGGCCCGCAATATCACAGCTATAGTAACGTCACTTCTTTCCGCTGCATTTCAAGTAGTTTAGAAGAAGACAATGACGTAATTCACGGAACTACGTCATCGAAACTAAGTTTATTTTGTCAACGCAGTGAAGCTTATTACAAAATTTTAGCGAAATTGATTGACACTTCTCTGTGTACAATTTTCCTTGTGAAAAGAATTTAGAAACAGATATTGCCGAGAAATGGTGATCTAAGGATCCTTATGACAGTAGTTAACCTACTTTAGCCGAGTATTTGATGAATAACATCAAATTAAAACTGAAAAAAAATTGACTGGAATTTTCTTTAGTATTTGGTATGTACCAGGACATGCAAGGACTTCTCTCGTCAACCTACACCTACTTGCGAGGCCGTACTAATCCAATGATTATTTTTATCGCCATTGTTGCTATTATCCCAGTACGAAAAATGCGATGACATATTCTTTTGACTGATGTTTGGTGAATATAGATTAAATTTCGGTTTATTTTGCAATGTACGTGTATTTGCGGTGACTATATACAATGACGTAAGCGTATTTACAAGGTCCGATAGATGCGTAGAATGGAGTCTGTTGCAGTGATGTACGTGTACTTGCGCGGCCCGCAATATCACAGCTGTAGTGACGTCACTTTTTTGCGTTACATTTCAGGTTGTTGAGAAGAAGACAATGACGTAATTCATGAAACTACGTTATCGTTACAGTGTACGTTAAACTCTACGATAAACTGTAAAAATATAGACTGGAATTTTTCTTTAATATTTGGTATGTACCGGTACATGCGGGGACTTCTCTTATGAACGTACACCTACTTGCGAGGCCGTACTAATCGAATGATTATTTTTTTACCTTTGTTAATATTATCCCGGTACAAATGCGCATTGACTCGCTTTCGTTATATCGGTAACAACAAGCTGCCGATATAACGAAACCATAAACGAAGTTCCCATGAATTTCAATTAATTTTAAGTTGAATTTATGATGTACGTGTATTTACGGGGACTAGATGCAATGACGTAAGCGTAGTTACGAGGTTCGATAAATGCGTAGAATGGAGTCTGTTGCAGTGATGTAGGTGTACTTGCGTGGCCCGCAATATTGCAGCTGTAGTGACGTCACTTTTCCCGTTACATTTCAGGTAGTTGCGAAGAAGATACTGACGTAATTCATGAAACTACGTTATCGATACTGTTTGTTTTATCAAGGCAATGGAGCTTTTTAGGTATCTTCAGGGTAATTGATTGTTACTTTTCTGTGTACAATTTCCCTTCTGAAAAGAATTTAGGAACAGACGCTGCTTAGAAGTGATGGTCTGTGACTTCTTATGGGATTAGTTAACTTTCTGGAGTGGAGTACTAATGAATGTCATCAGATTAAAACTGTAAAAATATTGACTGGAGTTTCCTTTAATATTTGGTATGTACCTGTACATGCGGGGACTTCTTTCATGAACGTACACCTACTTGCGAGGCCATACTAATCGAATGATATATTTTTTACCATTTTTAATACTATCCCGGTGCAAATACGCAATAATGCGCTTTCGATATCGGTAACAACAAGCTGCTGATATAACGAGAGCATGATCGAAGTTTCGGTGAATATAAATTAAATTTCGGTTTACGATGTACGTGTATTTGCGGGGACTATATACATTGACGTAAGCGTATTTACAAAGCTCGATAAATGCGTAGAATGGAGTCGGTTGCAGTGATGTACGTGTACTTGCGTGGCCCGCAATATCACAGCTGTAGTGACGTCACTATTTTCCGTTACATTTGAGGTACTTGCTTAGAAGACAGTGACGAAATTCAGGGAACTACGTCATCGAAACTGAGTTTATTTTGTCAACGCAGTGAAGCTTATTAGGTATCTTCAGGGCAATTAATGGTTACTTCTGTGTGTACAATTTTCTTTCTAAAAAGAATTTGGAAACTGATGCTGCTAAGAAATGATGGTCTGAGATTCCTTAGGCGATTAGTTAACTTTCTGTAGTTGAGTATTAATGAATGTCATCAGTTTAAACTGTATAAATATTGACTGAAGTTTCCTTTAATATTTGGTATGTACCTGTACATGCGGGGACTTCTTTCATGAACGTACACCTACTTGCGAGGCCATACTAATCGAATGATATATTTTTTACCATTTTTAACATTATCCTGGTACAAATACACAATGATGCGCTTTCGATATATCGGCAACAACAAGCTGCTGATATAACGAGAGCATGATGGAAGTTTCGGTGAATTGAAATTAAAATTCGGTTAATTTTACCATGTACGTGTATTTGCGGGGACTGTATACAATGACGTAAACGTATTTACAAAGCTCCATAAATGCGTAGAATGGAGTCGGTTGCAGTGATGTACGTGTACTTGCGTGGCCCGCAATATCACAGCTGTAGTGACGTCACTATTTTCCGTTACATTTGAGGTACTTGCTTAGAAGACAGTGACGAAATTCAGGGAACTACGTCATCGAAACTGAGTTTATTTTGTCAACGCAGTGAAGCTTATTAGGTATCTTCAGGGCAATTAATGGTTACTCTGTGTGTACAATTTTCTTTCTAAAAAGAATTTGGAAACTGATGCTGCTAAGAAATGATGGTCTGAGCTTCCTTAGGCGATTAGTTAACTTTCTGTAGTTGAGTATTAATGAATGTCATCAGTTTAAACTGTAAAAATATTGACTGAAGTTTCCTTTAATATTTGGTATGTACCTGTACATGCGGGGACTTCTTCCATGAACGTACACCTACTTGCGAGGCCATACTAATCGAATGATATATTTTTTACCATTTTTAACATTATCCTGGTACAAATACACAATGATGCGCTTTCGATATATCGGCAACAACAAGCTGCTGATATAACGAGAGCATGATGGAAGTTTCGGTGAATATAAATTAAAATTCGGTTAATTTTACAATGTACGTGTATTAGCGGGGACTGTATACAATGACGTAAACGTATTTACAAGGCCCGATAGATGCGTAGAATGGAGTCTGTTGCAATGATGTACGTGTACTTGCGTGGCCCGCAATATCGCAGCTGTAGTGACGTCACTTTTTTCCGTTACAATTCAGGTAGTTGCGAAGAAGATAATGACGTAATTCATGAAACTATGTCATCGAAACTGAGTTTATTTTGTCAACGCAGTGAAGCTTATTAGGTATCTTCAGGGCAATTGATGGTAACTTCTCTGTGTAGAATTTCCTTTCTAAAAAGAATTTGGAAACAGATGCTGCTAAGAAATGATGGTCTGAGATTCCTTATGGGATTAGTTAACTTTCTGGAGTGGAGTACTAATGAATGTCATCAGATTAAAACTGTAAAAATATTGACTGGAGTTTCCTTTAATATTTGGTATGTACCTGGGACTTCTTTCATGAACGTACACCTACTTGCGAGGCCATACTAATCGAATGATATATTTTTTACTATTTTTAACATTATCCTGGTACAAATACGCAATGATGCGCTTGCGTTATATCGGCAACAACAAATTGCTGATATAACGAGAGCATGATCGAAGTTTCGGTGAATATAAATTAAATTTCGGTTAAATAAATGCGTAAAATGGAGTCTGTTGCAGTGATGTACGTGTACTTGCGTAGGCCGCAATATCACAGCTGTTGTGACATCACTGTTTTACTTTATATTTGAGGTACTTGCGAAAAAGTCAATGACGTAGGTCATGGAATTATGAAATTGAATTTTTTTAAATTATCCCTTCTTTGACCGTAAGTTTTAAATAAACATGTATTATTTCTTCAGACTATCGGTCTTAAATTTCTTTATTAGATTATTGTGTTGACGTTTCGACAACTAATACGTTGTCATCTTCAGAACCATATATAAAACGCATTAATATTTTTAAGTATAACATATTTATATAATTAATTTCTAACATATTAACAATTATTTATATTTACCACTGATTCATTCTATGTTAACATTGTTGTACATATTAACATAGTAATAATAACAATCTCAATATAATTACAGATGTTGGACAAACACTGTTTGAGAGACTATTACTGGAATTTGGTTATTACATATGTTATATAGTTAAGTGTAATAGTTATTATATATGAACCTCATGAAACTTATATTATTTTGCTATGTTTAATAAGGCTAAGCTATGTGTAAAACTAATATCAATGGCATTAAGAAGACGTCAATTGTGTCGGAATGTTTATAATGATAGCGGCCCAACATGCAACATTACATATAAGGATCTGTACATTTCATATAATTCACAATTATGGGTATACATGCAGTAAACTTCGTTAATACGTGACTTATAATCATAATGTAGAACTATGTATGCAAACGTATGCCGGATGTACACCTCCAAACACGATATACACTTCGGCCTAATAAGTATACTTTCACAAACATATATATATATATATATATATATATATATATATATATATATATATATATATATATATATATATATATATATATATATATATACATATATATACATATATATATGTCAAACGCACACTTCGATGACATTTTCTAACCCCTACTTTTTTTTGCTTTAACTGATAGGAAACCATCTGCTGAACCACCCCCATTAATGTTTTTTCGAAACTCCTTTTACTTTTTTAAATACGTTTGATTAAGTGCAGAAAGTTTTCTTTGATGACACAATATTTTTTAAAAATTGGATATTTTGGTGACTATACATAAAATATATAGTGTCATGGAAGTATCCCATAAACATCTCGAAATATCTATACAAAAATTGGATATTTTGGTGACTATACATAAAATATATAGTGTCGTGAAAGTATCCCATAAACATTTTGAACTATATATACAAAATTTCTTCTACAAACTGGTCACATTGGCGACATCGTATATGATAACTTAAGATTTATATATAAGGTGTCTCATTTTAAAACTGAAACATCGTGATGATAATTTCTCGTTTGCCAGAATGTATATGATTTCTGTTTTATTACCGTAACAAAATGAGTTCTGTATAATACTTATGAAATTTCTTATAAAGATTTTTACAAGCTCCACATTTGCATGGAATTTTATCGGTGAATAGATTTTGATTCCGATGACTTTCATAAAATTATTCCATATATATTTCGCGAAATTCTATATACGACGATTATGCGTTTGCATTATTTGCTACAGATATCATATAAACACATATAAGTTTGAGAAAGTTTATAAAATTAATATTTGTCGTTCTTATCAATAAATCGGATACTTCGACGACAGTTGTTTACAATGACGAAACTAAAGTTCCATTTATACTACTGTCTTCTGAGGGTTTACTTGCCATTATTTTGTGAAACTATGTTAATCTAACGTAAGCCTTAAATTTACTGTTACACACCATGTAAATTTACGACAATACTTCAGTTTTTCGTGTCATCAATGTGTCTCATTCACGTATTCATTTCCCTCATACTTCCTGTCTCTGAAAGAAGGTAGCAAATGCCGGGAAAATGAAAATCCCCCTAAAAAACACCTCTGGTGCAAAAAGTCGAGACAAGTTCATGTATGAAAAGGGATCTCTCTACAAAAGTTGTGAAATCCAACAACATTAGACAAGCTCGTTTCTTCCATTATGTCAATACGAAGTAATTACAAAATGGAAAGAATTTTTTCTGTTTACGTGATTAGAACTGGTATTGAACTTGTTGGGCCCCGAATAATTCAGATGTTTGAGTATGATGTATAATTATTCATATTATTATTATGTAATCTGAGCTTTACTAATTCGTAATGCGGTAGAAATAAATTAAATTGTAAGATATTTATTGCTTATCGTTTGGGTTCGGGGCCCGACAAGTTCAATACCGGTTCTAATCACGTAAACAGAAAAAATTCTTTCCATTTTGTAATTACTTCGTATTGACATAATGGAAGAAACGAGCTTGTCTAATGTTGTTGGATTTCACAACTTTTGTAGAGAGATCCCTTTTCATACATGAACTTGTCTCGACTTTTTGCACCAGAGGTGTTTTTTAGGGGGATTTGTCTCCTTTTTGCAAATATTATTATTATTATCGGCTTTATATCCCGAGATAACATAAAACAATGCATAACGTGCGTCGGTAAAGTAAATTTTTCGTCTTTTGGATTCGTGAAAACAAAACACAACGCTACTGCGTGTCATTGAGACCTAGCAAACCCCTCATTTACCGCTACTGTCTGTCGCAAATTTTTCTCATATTACCTAGGGCCTAGCAAACCCCCCATTTATCCGCTACTTATGTTGCATTTCTCGTGTGAGCGTATAGAGGCATCCAGCCGTGTATGTATACAGAGAAACTCACACAACTTAGTGGACATTTTTGGTTTGAATGTGTGGAGGTTGAAGCTGTGTATATACACAACGTGTGGCGGCTGTTTTTCATGTGCCCGCACCTAGTTCGGTCGAGAAAAGATACACGGTAGCGCTCTCGCCCAATTCATACATGAACTTGTCTCGAGACACTACCGTGTCTCTTGATATCTATAATTCGTGCCTTTTAATGACAAGAAGAAATGAGGTATTATCCTAATTCTACTGTTGTCTACAAAATATATGACACGGAATATTATCTAGCAAAAATCTATCAAAACTTTGGTAAAATACTTTCTCCTACATCGTACATAACTGTCATCGAAGTATCTGATTTGTCGATAACATACATTGTCAACTACATTGTATAAATTGACGACAAAGTTGATTTACGATATTACGTCATTTTTTCTTGTCATTAACATGAGAAATACCAAACCAGTCGAAATGGCTGGTTTTATATAGTAAAAACGTTAGTAAAAAGCTGCAGTAAATCTAGTATTAAAGTGCCAAACTCACACAATAATTTTTCTGGTAACTCGGGTATTATCGTAATTTTACCAGAATTTACGCCATTTGTCAAAACTCTTTCCAAAAACTAGCATGAATAGATATTTAATTCCTTTAAAGGCATCGGTAAAATGAAATGCCTAAACTGAAATTGTTTCCCCTCCATCGTACATAGCTGTCATCAAAGTATCCAATTTATCGATGACATCATAATTTTGTTTACATCACGGTCCTGTAGGATTTTAGTAGACATTATTTTGTTAAGAAATTGCAATTTGAGCGTCACATTTTATCCAAGTTTTATAAAGTTTATGAAATAAATATTTGTATATCGAACCCTCTGATATAAATGTCAACAATAATTGGGATACTTCGATGACACCAACATTTGGTTTAGATCAGGGTTAAGTAGGATTTTAGTAGACATTACTTTGTTAAGAAATTGCAATTTGAGCATTACATTTTATCTAAGTTTTATAAAGTTTATGAAATAAATATTTGTATATCGAACCCTCTGATGTAAATGTCATCGATAAATGGGATACTTCGATGACACCAAAGTTTTGTTTACATCACAGTTCTATAGAATTTTAATAGATATTACTTTGTTAAGAAATTGCAATTTGAGCGTCACATTTTATCCAAGTTTTATAAAGTTTATAAAATAAATATTTGTCTATCGAACCATCTGATGCAAATGTCATCCATAAATGGGATACTCCGATGACTCCAAAATTTGATTTATACCAATGTCTACTGCAATTTTGCGACATATTATGTTGTAAGACGATTTAAATCCAAGCATTTCATTACCGGTGATGTTGAAAATATTAACAATATTGTTTCTACCAGGGTTTGGAAAGAGTTTTTCTAAATAGATATTTGTGCATCGGACACTTTGATGACAATTTTATCGATAAATCGGGTACTTCGATGACACCATAGTTTTGTTTACATCACGGTCCTGTAGGATTTTAATAGACATTATTTTGTTAAGAAATTGCAATTTGAGCATTACATTTTACCTAAGTTTTATAAAGTTTGTGAAATAAATATTAGTATATCGAACCCTCTGATGTAAATGTCATCGATAAATGGGATACTTCGATGACACCAAAGTTTTGTTTACATCACAGTTCTATAGAATTTTAATACATATTACTTTGTTAAGAAATTGCAATTTGAGCGTCACATTTTATCCAAGTTTTATAAAGTTTATAAAATAAATATTTGTCTATCGAACCATCTGATGCAAATGTCATCCATAAATGGGATACTCCGATGACTCCAAAATTTGATTTACACCAATGTCTACTGCAATTTTGCGACATATTATGTTGTGAGACGATTTAAATCCAAGCATTTCATTACCGGTCGTCTTGAAAACATTAACAATATTGTTTCTACCAAGGTTTGGAAAGGGTTTTTCTAAATAGATATTTGTGCATCGGACACTTTGATGACAATTTTATCGATAAATCGGGTACTTCGATGACACCATAGTTTTGTTTACATCACGGTCCTGTAGGATTTTAATAGACATTATTTTTTTAAGAAATTGCAATTTGAGCATTACATTTTACCTAAGTTTTATAAAGTTTATGAAATAAATATTTGTCTATCGAACCCTTTGATATAAATGTCATCAATAAATGGTTTACTTCGTTTACACCAAAATTTGGTTTAGACCAATGTCTTCTAGAATTTTAGTACATATTATGTTGTGTAACGATCTAAATCCAACCATTTCATCACCGGTGATGTTGAAAACAATAAAATTTATAAAATAAATATTTGTCTATCGAACCGTCTCATGTAAATGTTATCAATAAATGGGTTACTTCGATGACATCAAAGATTTGTTTACATCGCGGTCCTGCAGGATTTCAGTAGATATTATTTCGTTAACAAATTGCAATCTGAGCATTACGTTTTACCTAAGTTTTATAAAGTTTATGAATTAAGTATTTGTCTATCGAACCGTCTGATGTAAATGTCATCAACGAATGGGATACTTCGATGGCACTAAAATTTGATTTGCACCAATGTCTACTGCAATTTTACTATACATTATGTTGTGAAACGATTTAAATCCAAACATTTCATTACCCGTGATGTTGAAAACATCAACAATTTTTTTTATACCAGGGTTTCGAAAGGATTTTTCTAAATAAGTATTTGTGCGTCGGACACTTTGATGACAATTTTATCGATAAATCGGGTACTTCGATGACACCAAAGTTTTGTTTACAAGTTTATAAAATAAATATTTGTCTATCGAACCCTTTGATGACAATCTTACTAATAAATGGGATACTTCGATCACTCGGTGACACCACAATTTAGTTTACGTTAATGTCTTCTAGAATTTTATTACATATTATGTAATACAATATCAATTTAAGCATTTCATTATCGGTGAAGTTGCAAATATTAACCATTTTTTTAAACCAGGGTTTCGAAAGGACTTTTCTAAATAATATTCCGTGAATCGTATACATTGTCGATAAAGTTGATTTACGATATTACATCATTTTTTCTGATTAATAACACGAGAAGTACCAAACCAGTCAAAATGATTGGTTTTAAATAGTAAAAACGTTAGTTAAAATCTTCAGTAAATCCAATATTAAGGTGATAAACTCACGCAATAATTTTCTTGGCAACTCGGGTATTATCGTAGTTTTACCAGAGTTTACGCTATTTGTCAAAACCCTTTCAAAAAGCTAGCATGAATAGATATTTAATTCCTTTAAAGGCATCGGTAAAATGAAATGCCTAAACTGAAATTGTTTCCCCTCCATCGTACATAGCTGTCATCAAAGTATCCAATTTATCGATGACATCATAATTTTGTTTACATCACGGTCCTGTAGGATTTTAGTAGACATTACTTTGTTAAGAAATTGCAATTTGAGCATTACATTTTATCTAAGTTTTATAAAGTTTATGAAATAAATATTTGTATATCGAACCCTCTGATGTAAATGTCATCGATAAATGGGATACTTCGATGACACCAAAGTTTTGTTTACATCACAGTTCTATAGAATTTTAATAGATATTACTTTGTTAAGAAATTGCAATTTGAGCGTCACATTTTATCCAAGTTTTATATAGTTTATAAAATAAATATTTGTCTATCGAACACTTTGGTGAAAATGTCATATATAAATGGGATACTTCGATGACACCAAAGTTTAGCTTACATAACCGTCTTCTGAGATTTTACTACATATTATTTTGTGAAACAATTTTAATCCGACCATATCATTACCGGTTATGTTAAAAAATTCAAGATTTTATTATACCATCAAAGTCTTCGAGAGAAATACCTAAGTGTTATAAACTCTTTAAATAAATATTTGTGCATCTGACACTTTCATGATAATTTTATTGATAAATCGGGTACTTCGATGACACCAAAGTTTTGTTTACGAGTTTATAAAATAAATATTTGTCTACCGAACCCTTTGGCGACAGGGTTTTATATATTATTAATAAATGGGATACTTCGATGATACCACAATTTGGTTTAGGGGAATTGCGCCCAGAACGGCAAATTTGGGGCAAAACGGTATATTGAGGGTTTTGATCCTATCGTGCATATTTGAATCAAAACCTTCAATATGCCAGGGTTTTGCTAAGGTTTTGCTAGGATTTTGCTAGCTCCTTATCGTGCATATTTGAATCAAAACCTTCAATATGCCGTTTTGCCCAGATATGCCATTTTGGGCGCAATTTCCCTACATTAATGTCTTCTAGAATTTTGCTACATATTATGTTATAATACGATTTAAATCTTTTTTTAACCAGGGTTTCCAAAGGGTTTTTCTAAATAATATTGTGTGAAAGGCCGGTGTGGTAGTTCTAGTGTTAATTAACAAAATCCTTTCAAAAACTAGCATGAAAAAATATTTAATTCCGTTAAAACTATCGGTCAAATGAAATGCCTAAACTGAAATGTTTTCCCCTCCATCGTACATAACTGTCGTCGAAGTATCCGATTTATCGGTAACATAGCCATCAAAGTGTTCGATAGACAAACCTAAGTGTTATAAACTCTTTAAATAAATATTTGTGCATCGGACACTTTGATGACAATTTTATCGATAAATCGGGTACTTTGGTGACACCAAAGTTTTGTTTACGTTACGGTTCTGTAAGATTTTAGTAGACATTATTTTGTTAACAAAGTGCAATTTAAGCATTACATTTTACCTCAGTTTTATAAAGTTTATGAAATAAATATTTGTATATCGAACCCTCTGATCTAAATGTCATCAATAAATGGGATACTTCGATGATACCAGAATAAGTTTGGTTTACATCAATGTCTTGTAGAATTTTTTATGTTGTGAAACGATCTAAATCCAAGCATTTCATCACTGGTGATGTTAAAAACATTAACAACTTTTTTTATACCAGGATTTCGAAAGCGTCTTTCTAAATAATATTCCGTGAATCGTATACATTATCGACAAAGTTGATTTACGATATTAAGTCATTTCTTCTTGTCATTAACACGAGAACTACCAAACCAGTCAAAATGACTCGTTTTAAAAAATAAAAACGTTAGTAAAAAACTTCAGAATATCTAGTATTAAAGTGCTAAACTCACATACTAATTTTCCCGGCAACCGAGGTATTATCGTAATTTTACCACAGTTCACATTGTTTAACAAAACCCTTTCAAAAAACTAGCATGAATAGATATTTAATTCCTTTAAGGTCATCGGTAAAATGAAATGCCCAAACTGAAGTTGGATCCCCTCCATGGTACATAAACTCTTTAAATAAATAGTTGTGTATCGGACCCTTTGACGACAATTTTATCGATAAATCGGATGCTTCAATGACACAAAAGTTTTGTTTACATCACTGTCTTCTGAGATTTTACTACATATTATTTTTTAAAACAGTTTCAGTCGAAGCATGTCGTTATTGGTGATGTTGCAAACATTAACTATTTTTTTTTAAACCAATGTTTTGAAAGAGTTTCGCAAAATGATGTTCCGCTCATCGTATACATTGTCATTAAAGTAAATCTACGATTATACGTCATTGCTTAAAAATCATAAAATTGCCATCAAAGTATTCGAAAGAGAAATATTCATTCAGTAAACTTTCTAATACTTCTAAAAGTGTTCACATAATATTTGTAATCAATAATAATAACAATTAATAATAACAAGCACGCACTTTCTAATAATACCAAAAGTCACCAATGTAGGTAATATATACGTGAGAAAGATGTCACCATAGTATTCGAATGAAGATATATCAAGTACTTCAGTGACTGTCATGAAATTAAGCACTACATAGCGGTCCGTGCATTTTGATGACTACTGTGTTCTCGCCATTTGTCGAATGTTATTGCAATCACCTAAAGTTATAACGAAGTTTAATAATTGTATATTCTAAGGAAAATTGATTTACATTCTAAAAAAACTTTATTATTGCAAGATATTGGAATAAAAGAGTGCTTATGTCGCAGTAAGTTATTTCCAGTGTATTCTTATTGTTATTATTGTTATTATAGTAAAAACATAATGTTTATGACAACGCGTGATGCCGATAATAAGTACTGTTTCATATTTATGTATTAATAATCGGTATAATGGATGAATTAGTAGGAAAAGCTTCGTGGAACATATATTGATGAATTTGGTGACTGTCACTGAAAGGTTCAATTCATTGATGAAATTATTGGTGACCGTCATGGAAATGACCAAAAGTCATGGAAATGCACGATATATCAGAAAAATTGTCACCAATGTGTGCGTTTCACATATATATATATATATATATATATATATATATATATATATATATATATGTATGTATGTATGTATGTATACCTATACCCCAATTACTAGCAATGCGACATTGCCACATCGAAATACTGCTCAAGTCAAATGCGGCTTAACACTCGCTTGACTAGCTACCTACCGATAGTACTCCCTTAAGGGGGAACAACAGTGTGACAGTAGTAGAAATAGGCGATATTTTTGATATTTTTTTTAATTCACTCATGTACTCCACAAATGTCAGTGTGAAAGGGTTAAAGAATACGTACTTTGAACTTCGTTCAAAAATTTTTTTTATAATGAAATATATATTTTGTAGTTGGTCGCTGTAAATACGCTGCACGGAAGAGGCGCCTTACTGGTTGTCATCATAACTCGCCTATTGATGATCCGAAAATCTAAAGGAAAACACTGTTTTAGTCTATATTAGTATGGCTTCAGTTAAGCGTACGGATTTTTTTATATATTCATATTTACTATTATTTTCTCTCTGAAAGGAAGAATTTTTTGGTTCTCTTTTTTGCGAATTTTCTTTGGAGAATTGCAATTCTAACAATAATTCGTTTTTCAAAAATCGGGTTCACTTAACTGAAGCCATACTAATGTAGATTAAAACAGTGTTTTCCTTTTGATTTTTAGATCATCGATAAACGAATTATGATGACAACCAGTAACGCGCCTGTTCCGTGCAGCGTATTACAGCGACCACTATAAATGTACTACAAAATATATATTTCTTTATAAAAAAATTTTTAAACGAAGTTCAAAGTACGTATTCTTTAACCCTTTAACACTGACATTCGTGGAGTACATGAGTGAATAAAAATAAAATCATAAATATCGCCTATTTCTACTACTGTCACACTATTGTTCCCCCTTAAGTCTAATGAGTATGTGCATGCTGCGCTCCATGCGACGGAAGAAGATGGCGCTCGTGCGCAGAGCGACCAGAGCGGCACACAGTCTTGTGTGACCGTTGCGGTTTTGAACCGATCTCGTTCGGGTATTTTCCTTCTTCTTCCTTGAACCGAGCATGAGCGAGGTCGTATCGGAACCGAAAACGGAATTTAGTTACAAGCGATCAAAACGTGTAATTCCTTTTTCAAGACGTTATTTAAAAATACGATTTTCTTTTCGTTACCTTATTATAATTTCTATTGTCATGATTTATTTGTAACCGAAATCAAACACTTCGACTGGAAAAGGTTTGACAAAATAAACAAAAATAAAAACCTCAACAAGTACTCAAAATTGTATGTTTAAAAATATTTTCAGAAAACAAAAAATAAATGATGGGGTGAAAGGATATACCAAAAAAAAATTTTGCTTTTTGGATGGATGTCAACCGTCTCGTGTCTCAAGAGAAGATTTCGTTTCAGATGAAGCATGGAAACGCTTTGTTAAGATAATGATTTATAAAAATAATCAAGTAGCAGGTGCTAGAAAAAAAAGTTGGAGAAGAGGAAAACAAATTGGCAATTTTAAAGAACTTGGCAAGAGTTTACGAGACAATAACGTTTCATCTGCAGCTCAATATTTAGAGGTTATTTATAATAATTTATTTATAATAATTTTAAATATTTTTATAATAATTTAATACTTTTTAACGATCATTTTAATGTCAACGTTACTGGAAACGAATTGTACATTTTGTGATAGGGGTTTTACGAACCCCATCCACATGTAAAAGAATGAATAACGTACAGTCCTACCGGTAAAGGCGTCGAACGCGGGAATCGGGGAATCCGAATCCCGGGTGACCAGTAAGGCACCTCCGTACCCCCTGGGCAACCGCACATAACCTCTAGCCTGTCATTTCTGCCGCTCGTTCTTTTTTCCATGAGTCCACCGAAGTATTGATCGGGAATCGACCGCGGAACAACGGGGGAATTGAAGCCGGGAACACGAGCGGCCATATTGCGGCGCGGCAACCGGGAGCCATTCGAAGTTCCGGCTGTCACTCCGAGGGAGATACCCTCCTGGCACCCTTAAGGACGGGGGAACACCACCGGCCCGATCCCGGCTCCCACCGGAGGAAGGAGTAACCCCGGACCCGGGCTTTCCGGAAGAGACGACGCCCGGGAATACGTCAGCCGGGAGAAACAGGATTCAAACCGTCCCGCGCCGGCTAGGGAACTACGATTAGTTCGGAGGGCAGCACCGGACGGACCGGCGAGGCTCCAGCTCTGCGATCCACGGTCGATCTTCCCCCTCTCCGAGGAGAACCGCGGAGCGAGTCATTCTCGCGTTCACCGCCGCACCAGTAGGACGTTTACGCCATTTTGGAGGATTTCGGGGAGAAGATTCGTAAGAGGACGAGCGGAAGGTGTTAGAAGGGAGAAATTGAAAGGTTCGTGGGCGAGGCTTGGGATAGCTCCTCGCTTTTCTTTACGTGTGATTTTCTTTCTTCTGTGTTATATTAGATTCTTTTTGTTTTGTTCCTGCTCGGCGTGTGGCCGGCAGAGTTCCGGAGGAGACAGGGCGCGTTTCCTGCCCCCTTTCGTTTCTTTTTCTACTGTGTAGTTGTTCCGGTCCCGGGCGTCCGGGCCGGAAAGTGGTTGTCCCGGGGGACTTCCTGGCGACACCGGGAGTTCCTCCCGGTTTGGTGTGAGTGAGAGAGAGAGAGTGTGATTTCGGGAGAGAAGCAAAGAGCCGGCAGCGTTCCGGCCGCCATTTTGTGTGACGCCGGGTGAAATTCGCTCGCCGGAATTTTTCCCGGATCCGAATTCGTATTAAGATTTAAGATTATTGTAAGTATTAATATTTTCGATTTCTTTTGTTGTTATTTCTTTTGGGGATATTCGGCCGGGAATAAAGGGCCAGTTTTATGATATTATAACAGATTCCGGGAGTTTTTATTCATTTTTTCCGGTCGCCAAAAGTTATTTTCCGTAGTTTTTCAGCACCCAGCACGGCCAGGTCGACCCTGGCTGGCGCTCCACGGAAGATCAGACGTGCACGTGGTGGAGGTCACCCGACCCTCCCAAATACCACGTCACAATTTATACGACGATCATGCAGTGAAATCTATATAATCATGTTATTTATAATCTATATAATCACGCTATTTTAAAGAAGTCATTTAAAATTATGATAAGTACTATTATTCTGCAGCTAGGAATTTTGTTAGTAATAGTTTCAATTAGATTTATGTGATCATCGTGAATCTTTTTTCAAATTTTATACACAACATTACTTGAATGAAATAATTGTACTTTTTTCATTGTGCGATAATTGTAAAAGAAGCTTTTTAGAAATGTTGTAATACATAATCAAGTAGTTGCAAAATTTAAAAAAATTATGTAAAATTAGTTAGGTTTATTATTAACCCTTTGAGTGCTAAAGGCGCATAAATGCGCCCTCACGAATTGATTGGTATATACGAAAGGCCTATTTATGTGTATGTACAGTACTGGACAAGATAAATCATACACCTTACAAGAAATTCTTTTTAGTGGTATAACTATTTTTCCAACGAGCGAACTAATTACTAAATCCACTAAAATGAAAGATTCTTTAACTATTTAAATACAGGACATATGAAATAATTAAGATTGTGTTCAATATTTTTTATAACAATACATTAGTCAATATTGGTATATTTTGCCCTGGTCAAAATAAACCATACACTTTTCGAAATCACAGTTAACAAAGAAAAAAAAATTAATTTTCATACTTTTAGTACTTGGTGTGGCTCCCTTTAGCTGTTAATACCACTTCCAGTCGACGGGGCATATTTTCAACTAACTTTTTCAAATATTCAGGATCAAGTTCCTCCCAAGCTTTCTGGAGTGTTTAGTCTTAGGATATCTTGTGCATTATGTCCGTTTAATTTACCTTGCGGTTCGAATAAGCTCACAGATTTTCGATGGGGTTTAAGATTGGTGATTACAATGGTAATTCCAATAGTTTTATTCCATTACATTTGAAAAAAGCAGCAGTTTTCATTACCTTATGGTTTAGGACGTTATGTTCCTGGAGGATAAAGTTACTTCCTAAATCCAATTTTACAAGCGATTCTTCTAAATTCTTGCACAAAATATCCACATACATTTCTGCTGTCAAAATGCCTTCAATTCGAGCCACATTACCAATACCAGCCCCGGCAAACCACCGCCATACCATGATGTTATCACCTCCACGTTTTAATATCTTCTGAGTAATTTGCCAAAATTGCGATTCGAATTTGTCAAAAAATATAGTGAGCGCCTTTAGATTTCTAGAAAAAAGTAGTGTTGTCTAATGAGAGCAAATTTGAATTATTGGGACAAAAACAACGGTCTAGGGTGTCTCAAAGAAGTAAATATTCAGAAGACATTAAAACATGGAGGTGCTAACATCATGGTATGGGGGTGGTTTGCCTGGTCTGTTATCAGTAATTTGGCTCGAATTGAAGGCATTATGACAATTTCTTGTAAGGCGTATGATTTATTTTGTCCAGTACTGTATGTGCCCTTAATAACTGACACCTGAATATCGCCGCATATATTGATAGTTTCGTGCAAGAGTAAGCAGCACTGAAAGGGTTAAACATATACACGGGTAATATTTACATATAATAATGTGTGTATATTTCTTTTACTAAAATCGGCAATTTTTAAGCTTCCAAATTTTGCTAAAATGTAATAAAAATAATAAAAATAAAATTCGTTCTTATAGTTCTTTTTTGGTGTAAATATATCCATATAGCTTCCAATCTATCCACGTATTCCATATAAAACTCGTCAATAATTAATTTCATATAGCAAATTTTATAACTTATCGGTTTTTTGTACCTTACTAATTTATTAATACCACATTATCACATTACAATTGATCATCTTACTTACTGATTACTTGAATATTGATAATTATGAAATATTCTCTCATTTTAGCCTTTTTTATTAACGTATCTTTTTATAATTTTGTAACTGCAGGGATTACCTGCACATCTGAAAGAGCTATTAACACGCATGAAAGAGAAAAACCGTACCGCTCCTTTTCCTTATCATTTTAAAAATTTCGCAAGATCTTTACATTTTCATTCTCCAGCTGCGTATGAGATGGTGAGACGAAGCTTGTTGAAATGTTTGCCGTGTATAGAGACATTAAACAGTTGGAACTGTTCCAAGAATTATAAGCCCGGCATATGCGAAGAAATTATATCGCATGTCTCGCAAATGGTAGAAAAAGAGGCGCAAAACGGCAAAAAATTAGTTTTTAATGTTACCTTTGACGAAATGTGTATTAAAAAACTTGCCTTTTATTGTAAAAATTCTCATGAATGGAAGGGTTTGGTTGATTTGGGCGGTAAATTGAAACAATGTGATACAAGAGATAATGATAAAATAGCAAGTAAAGCATTAGTTTTTATGTTAGTTAATATTAATGGAAGTTTTAAAACATCTGTCGCGTACTATTTCAGTAATTCATTGAGTGGTTAGGATAAAGCAATACTTTTAAAACATCTTTTAATTAAGTTAAATATTTTTTCTAAAGAGTACACGAAAGAACAACAATTTTGAAAAAAAAGTTTATATTTGGACCGTTATTGAAAAAGTTATCAGCAAAAAACAAAAAAAACTGATTTTTTTGAAAATTTGATCTTTTGAACGGGTAATAAAAAAAATCTCAAAATTTACCAGGAAGAGTTCTTCGGTAGGTACTAAAAATATCAAAAAATTGAGGAAATCAAAAATCAAAATTTTTCAAACTGTACGATTTGGCGTGGAATGCCCGATATGCACTCATTATCCATACTAAACATAACGTTTATTGTAGAAAAATATGCGCATATTATCTTTATGGAATCCAGCTACTGTTTATCTCAGCTAAAATCAGTAACAGATGCCAAAGAATTATAAGTTGCATTATATTAAAATAAAAATATATTTATACATAATGTGACGTTCCAGGTTCCTCTCCCTTCCTAAGAACGTCCGAAAAATATCCTTCTTTCAACTCCCAGCGTTGCAACCTCTCATCAAGAGTTAGAGTTAGAGTTAGAGTTGTTTATTTAACGCTCTGGGACAGGTCCCCTAAAGCGCGAAACCAGAAATTACAATACATAAACAATAAATATACATAAGATAACAGTGAAAATAGACTCCTCTATGTAATATAATATATAATTAAATAGATTAACAATAACGTAAAAATGACAATATAAAGTAATAAATTTACACAATAAAAAAAAGGAAAAGAGAAAGCAGCACAGAACTACTGTTAAGAACAACTTGCTACGGTTAATTTTGATGCCTCGCAGAGATTATGTGCTCAAACAGACGTTTTTTGAACACCGGAAAGGATGTTTCATTTCGAATTTTAACTGGCAGAGAGTTCCATAGTTTGCTAGCCGAGTTGACGAACGAGTTCTGGTAAATATCAGTCCGAGACTTAGGTATCCATAATGTTAAATGATCATGTCTGCTGTCTCTACCGACAACCTGATTGCGATAAGTGAACTTATCATGCAAGTATTTAGGTTGCTTGCTATTCAGAATAGAGTACGTTAAATTTCCAAGAAAATATAGGCGCCTTTCTTCGATTCTGAGCCAGCCTAGTTCTATTAGGTAAGGCGTTATGTGTTCATCTCTGCGGAGGTCAAAAATGAACCTGATGCAACTGTTCATCACTCTTTCGAGTGTCTTGTCATCCTTTTTGGTGTTTCCATATAACGCTACGCAGCAATAGTCCAGGTGTGGAGATACTAATGTCGTAATTAGCCGAGTACGAAGTTCCAGAGGTAGCAGGTGCTTAGATAGCTTCAGTTGGTGCAGAATTCCAAAAGCTCTTTTGGACACGCTTCTGATATGAGTTTCCCACGAAAGATTCCTGGTGATTGTTACTCCGAGATGCACACATTCGTTGGAGAACGGAATTTCGACTCCATTGACAACCACTTTAGGTATAGTTGAGAAGTCGATGGAGTTTAATCTTCTACTCGTACCAGCAATCATGACCTTGGTTTTTTGATGGTTGAGAACAAGGCCAATTTTCGAGCTCCAGCTGCATATGGCGTTGATGTCCTCACGGAGTTTGTACATCGTGTCTTCTAAGTTAGCCTGTTCTGTGTCCAGGTAGATCAAGAGACCAACCAAAAAACCGCGTGTCTACAAAATTTCAAAAATGGTTATCGCAATGAATTTTCATTTACAATTAATGATGAGTAAGATCACCAAAAATTTATTGGTTATTTCCTTGAATTGAAATCAAGAAAATAACCAAGAAAAGCTCGTTAAAGGTTTTTTTCATAACCTATTTCAGGTGACCTAGCGTCAAGATAAAATGAATTAACTATACAAAATTTATTAATTCTTCTCGGTCACCACTCAACACCTTTGAAAAATAAAACACTTTTTCACTGAAAAACACAAAATTTGCAACAATCTATAACTAAGTTATAGATTGCAAAACACAACACGTGAACACCCAACACAGACATGCTCGATGATGGATAAACAGGCTTGATTGGCTGTCCCTAGTACAGCAGCGCCTAAATTATCTGAGGGCAATTACTAACACTAACATTAGATCCTTCCTCGTCGATTAGAATAATCGATAAGGAAGGACGATTACCTTATCTTCGCGCCAGACATTCGAACTGAGGCGAAGATAAGACGGCAGCGCTGTCGCTTAACGAAAAAGCGAACTAATCTAAGCGCAAAAGCCGTTAAACTACCTAGTGAAAATTTCCGTTACGGAAACTTCACGAAGAAGAGGTAGATAAATTGAAATTTCAAATTCTAGAAACCAATCGGTCCTTTTGTTTCATTCGGAGCAACCAATAGCGGGGTTGATTCTCACTGCTGGCAAATACGCAAAGCGGATACTTAAAGCAAGATCCAGCTACTTGCCCCTGTTTCCAGAAAAAGCCCCCTCCGATGAAAAGCCATCGGGGGGTAGGCACAGTGTGAAATCACCACGCTCCGGATGAGTATAAAAGGGTCCGAAAAAGCTTAAGATATCAGATAGATTCTTGACGTGATCAAATCGAGATCAGGAAGAATCGACTCTCACCTGAGAACCCTCTCAGGATCTCTCAGAATTTCCTTTGGAAGTCTGAGATCAGTCGAAATTTCGTCTGTAGTTGTCCGAAGGCCCCTGGCACTGCGCTAAGCCCCTTCGGAGAACTCAGAAAAATTCCAAGAATCAGAAATAACTCTGACTTGGAACACTTTCAGGATTAGAATCAGACCAAAGGGGATAGCGAGAAGAGCTCCCCCTTGGTAAAAAGATCATTTTCCAAATTCCTTTGAGTAATACGGAGGCCCCTGGCACTGCGCTAAGCCCCTCCTAAAAACTCAATTACATTTTCCAAATTCCTTTGAGTAATACGGAGGCCCCTGGCACTGCGCTAAGCCCCTCCTAAAAACTCAATTCCATTTTCCAAATTCCTTTGAGTAATACGGAGGCCCCTGGCACTGCGCTAAGCCCCTCCTAAAAACTCAATTCCATTTTCCAAATTCCTTTGAGTAATACGGAGGCCCCTGGCACTGCGCTAATTCCCTCCTAAAAACTCAATTCCATTTTCCTAATTCCTTTGAGTAATACGGAGGCCCCTGGCACTGCGCTAAGCCCCTCCTAAAAACTCAAACTACTTTCCACAGAAACCAAACTCCTTAATAACCCTCCGAAGGCCCCTGGCACTGCGCTAAGCCCCTTCGGAGAATTCCTAACCTGTCCTGAAGTCTAGATCTCCGCAAAAGCCCCTGGCACTGCGCTAGGCCCTTTTGCGGAAGATCATTGGGCAATCTGGGGCATATTAGAGATATTCCTACAGATTTCCTATGAAAAGAGACTTTTCCCTCCAGATACTAGAAACGTCACACTTAAGATCAATTGG
>CATKWD010000022.1:0-45000 GCA_949825005.1 Gasteruption jaculator
GTGGAATATGATTTTCGAACATCGATAAAGCAGATTTTCGAGCATCGATAATGCATTTTTATAATCTCGACGGCGAATAGGCATTGCAGAACCACCTATCGACAATGATTTATACTAAAAAGGGTTATCTCTCAGTTATTTTTACTCGCAGGGTAACGGCAATACCGTTGCGCCTCCAGTAGGTGTCTGCCCGCCTATTTTTTGCCTATTTCCCGATATTTTTTAGCAAAAATAAGGTGTCATTTGATTTTCCAATCATGGCACGTAATTTTGAACGGGGTTTCCAGTTTTAAAAAGTGATATTCACTCTGCTTTCATGACATTTACGGTCTGTCACGGTTCGTGCACCGCCATCTTGTCGATAAGTGAATAGATCAGTAAATAAATTATATAATTTTTTATTCAAATCTAAAAAGTTAGATATACAGGGTGTACAGAAATGCAATAGATTATCACCGATCGTTGACTTATAAAAATCCGATAAGTAATAACGGAGTTATCCTATCGGACTATTTGTCACATTTTGAACTCGTCTTGTTTTCCCGGCGGAATAGTTCCGGTAGGTACCTGAGAAAACTATAAAATTTTTTTTCGCATTTCGAAAAAGTAAAATATACAGAACGAAGGGACAAGCAATTGATGATTATTGATCATTAATTCAAAAAGATCGAATAAGTAGCAACTAAGTTATCCTGTCAGGATATTTGCCACTTTTTGAACTCAACCTGTTTTCCCGCCGGGGGGCGAGACGACGGGAGGGCGGTTCACCTAGCCTCGTGTTTCAAACATCCCGCCTTAAAGCGGAAGACATTGTACCTAGCATTGAAGGCCTCAATCTGGAGGAGGGCAACAGTGACGTCAAATTAGTGTACGTGTACCCGGCCAATGGTAGAAGTACTAGGAAATGCGTAATACAAACCTCGCCCACGACAAGGAAGGAACTTCTAAGAAATGACAACATTTACATCGGTTGGGCAAAGTGTGGTGTTTCGGACTATGTTAGGATTACCCAGTGTTATAAGTGCCTTGGGTTTGGGCATTTGAGCACTAACTGCAATGCGGAGGAAAGATGTGGTCGATGCGATGGAAGGCATGCTACTAAATCTTGTAGTGTTCGGGCAGGAAACTTCAAATGCCACAACTGCAACAAAGAAGGTAGAGGTGAAACCAACCACTCCGCGACGGATGAAACGAAATGCCCGATTCTTATTAGGAAAGTAAAGGACAGGATGCGGAGCATAGAGTATTAATAACAAATTACCTATAGTTTCTCTTTGTTTTTGTTTTTCTTTTTTTTTTTCTTTTCTTTCTCTTCTCTTTGTTTCTTACTGTCTCTGTATTATTTACTGCCCATTTCGGAGAGTCATAGTTTAGGTTAGTTTTAGATTTAAGCATAGTCCAGGTTAATGAACTAAAATAATTTAAGGACACCCTAAAACCTGAACATCAGGTCGTTCTCTTTTTAAAGAAAGGAATCCAACTCAAGTCTACATAGCATAGACGGAATATTTAACTTAGTGAGATTATTCCACTAGTTAACCTTTCTCTCAGCACCCCCTATCACCCTACACTACCATTTTATAGGCATAGTCAGAGAATCTTACTCATAGTTTGTTCTTTTTTTTTCCTTTTTCCTCTCTTGGAAATTTTATTTACCTGGACGTTCTTCGGTCTTATTTTATAACTATATTTATTCGCGTCTTTCTTCTTTTCTTGTTTTTTCTTTCTTCTCTATTCTTTTTACGGAGACTGTCTTTTTACTTCGGCGACTGCTTACTTCTGCGTTATTTGTCTATTTATTTGTAGACGTCCTAACTTATTTTGTCCAATTGATAAATATACGTGTTCGTCTCGGTATATTACTTGTGTTTTCTCTTTGGTTGCAAACTGCGACGTCCTACCTATATCTTAAGCTGTCACAAGAGAAGCCATGGTGCTCTGCATTTGTGGGAAGGAGTTCGCTACGGAGGCAGGATTGAAACAGCACATTAGGAGAAGGTACTGCAGGGGAAGCAGTGGAGACGACAGTCTGAAATGCAAGTACTGCGATAAGGAATTCCCCACATTCATTGGGGTGCGCCAACATCTTCGGCATGCGCACATAAACGAATATAATGCTGAACTAGAGTGGGAGGTGGACAACCCTATCAGAGATCCTTCAAGATGGACTGATGACGAACTAATTACTATGGCACGATTGGAGGCTGATTTTAAGGGCCCTTTCATTAATCAGTTCCTACTGCAAAAACTCAATGGTCGAACCCTAGAGAGCATTAAGTCCAAAAGACGTGCGCAAGACTATAAAGATCTGGTGATGGAGTTTCGTGGAGCTGAATCTGAGAGACCAGATATAGAAGAGGAATTACTGGAAAGAGAAGGGAACCAGGACGAAACATCGCAAGGATCGAGCTCTGCAATCAATTTTGAGGAGATATCCATCCTCGGAACCGGAAACATATCGGAAAACATCATGACACAGAATGATACGAACCCTGCAATCATCGATGAGACAAGGATTGGTCACACAGAAGAGGTCTCCATAAGCTTAATAGACACCATTGAAACCCAGCAGCGTCCTGATCCTAACAACACGGTCCCAGGATTGGATCGAAACAAGAACTCAAATCGCGAAAGTCCAACGGTACGGTCCGGAATTGAGGAAGATAATATCTATAAATTCATTGAAGAAACTGTGCAAAACAATGATGGCTGGGATGAGCCTGACAGGAAATTGATTGCTGCGCTCGAACGAAAGGTTGGTGACCCCCAGTTGAGAACAGAGATCTTGGACAATTGGCTTAAAAATAACTGCTCTTCCAAAGGTCGACAAAAACCAAAACTCCGAGGCAAAAAGGACAATGCCGTTAACAACCCTAACACCGAAGGCAGAATGGACGATGGGCAAACTTCCCGTAGACCATTCAGGAAAAACCGACAAAGGGCGGCAATTTTCAAGAAGGTACAATATCTATATAAAACAAAAAAGACAGAGTTGGCGCAGTGTATCCTGGACGATAAACCAGCCTCGGAGGAGTCCGTAGGGCCGCCCTTGAGCGATTTTGTCAGTAAGTACGCAGGCATATTCGAGAAAGAGTCAGCCCCAGATGATGACAACACTTTTATACGGAAAGAACCACCAGAGGGCATATCAGAACCCATTACGGCTCAAGAGATCGAATGGGCCATTAAGACCACCCGCTCACAGGCCGCTGGGCCTGATGGACTAAGGCAAAAAACTGTGCGAAGTTGGAAGTTACCCAAACTTGTCCTCTTTTTTAACACCATGCTATTATGGGGGAGCATACTCTCGAAAATTAAGAAGAGCAGAACGATATTCATCCCTAAATCCGGAGATCTCTCATCGGTGGACAATTGGAGACCCATTACCATCTCATCCATCCTGTTGAGATTGATAAATAAGATCCTTGCGAAAAGGCTCAGCCGGATCCCGATCCACGAACTACAAAGAGGTTTCAGGAAGGTTGACAGGGTCTTAGCAAATAACTTCACGCTGGAATGCATCATACGGGACTCGAGGAGAAGGACCAAGGGGTATAATCTAATCTCTTTAGATCTTAAAAAAGCATTTGACTCCGTATCCCATAATTCAATTAGTAGAGCGTTGGAACGCTTTTCAATTGACAGAAGAGTTAGAGATCTCATTTTGGAAGGTTACAACGATGCTCATACCATTATTTACAAGGATGATAAGGAATCAGAGCCAATTAGGGTTAGAAGTGGGGTTAAGCAGGGCGATCCCCTCTCACCGATTCTATTCAATATGGTCATGGATGAACTCATTTGCGACTTACAAGATAACCAAAGGGGCATTGACTTGGGCGGTACTAAGTACTCCTGCCTAGGATACGCGGATGATATTATATTACTGGCCAGCTCAATTCAGGAAGGACAAGACACTCTAAAAAGAGCATCCAAATTCTTTGATAAAAGGAATCTTACGATCAACTGCTCAAAGTGTATGGCCCTCTCAGTGAACGTGGTACCCGGGAAAAAGAAATTGTACAGTGTATCAGGGAACATATTTCACCTAAATGGCACCCTTATTCCCCAAAACCAACCGGGGGAATTCTTTAAATATCTTGGGGCACAGATCGGTATGATGGGTATTAATGGTCCCCTGATTAAAGGAGCGAAACTAGAACTTCTGAGACTGGAGAAAGCACCGCTAAAGCCACATCAGAAATTAGATATCCTGAAAACCTTTCTGATACCACGTCTAATTGATAGATTCCAGAACCCTAAGATCACACTAAAGGCCCTCAAGGAAATGGATAAGCTTGTCAGAATGGCTACTAGGAAAATGCTTCACCTTAACAGAACTTGCACAGACGCCTTCATACATGCCACTATCAAGACGGGAGGACTAGGAATATTATCACTTCGAACGTTAATCCCCAGGGTGATGAAGGATAGGCTCAATAAAATCATCGGGGCGGGAGAAATCTTCACGGAGGCACTAACCAACTCAGGATATTTTAACGACTTTAATAGGAAGATCAGCAACTGGACCAATTCAACGGGAGATTCCAAGGCAACGGCCGACCGGATATGGTGTGAGAAACTGGAGAGCTCTTACTCGGGCAATGGCCTGATGCAAGGAGACTGTAATACAAACAGTGGCGGATGGATTGACAACCCACCAGCATACTGGTCTGGAAGAGATTTTGTATCGGCGATTCAATTAAGAGGGAACCTTCTGCCAACCGTAGGCATACCTTCAAATCCTAGAGAAGCACGAAGATGTAGGGCCGGCTGTTACAAAAGCGAAACTCTTTCCCACATACTTCAGAGTTGCCCTGCCACGCATTGGCACAGAATCTTGAGACATGACCGGATTGTGAATTATATGAAAAAGGCCGTGACCAAAGCGGGTTGGACCGTCAGAGTAGAACAGCACATCAGACGGACGGACGGAGTCTTGAAAAAACCAGACCTTATCTGTCACAAGGAAGGGAGAACTGTAGTGTGCGATGTCGCGATAGCTTGGGAAGGGCCTGCCAGCCTGATAACCACATACGCCCATAAAGTCAACACCTACAACGATTGGAGGACGAGGAGAGCGGTTGAAGCCCTCTTCCCACGGACGGAGGTGAAGGTAGAGGCTTTGGTAATAGGAGCCAGAGGCATATGGTGTGCTAAAAACGACGCCACAATCCGGTTACTTGGACTCAAACAGAATGACGTTAAGGCAATAATATGCAACACAATTATAGGCAGCATCTTAGTACATAAAAAATTTATGCGAGCGATATTTTATGATTACGAGAATCGTGAATAGTAGGAAATTTTATGTTCTTTTGATAACTAATTATGAGCGCATCTATTTATAATAATTGTAGGTTAGTGTATACTTTATCTGTAAGCTATTGGTTGCCTATAGCCAAAATGAAATAAGGCCAAGAGCCCATTAACTTTAATAGATCGAGTCGTAGAACAACTTTCTCTTCTCAAACTGAAACGACGATGGAGCCGCAGGGCTCATAGATATGAGCTTTGCGGGGCGGACACCTCCTCGAGGTTTTCCCCGGTAACGCGCTGCAATCCAAATTGCATCGCGGCTAAGATCCGTCTTCCCGTATAACTGGACTCCATGGACTAATTTTTCCAGCCTGAGGCAACTCGTTTGGCAGTGGCGGGCACATCTTTGTTTTTGTTTTCCTTCTTATTTTAGTTTCAGTGTAAATCGTTAGCTGATCGATGCACATAGTCACTCTACTTCGAATTTAGACAACACTCTTAATTACTACAAGCACACTTTTACTTACTATTATTACTATTATTCTTAATCTTCTTGACCCCAATTTATATACAACCCTCTAAATCAATTCCACCCGTAGCCAATGAGCGGCTTTATGCTCAGAATATTTTCCCTCCAGATATGGAACGGAAGAACCACAAGTAGCCAAATGCCTCGTCATCTAATTAGTGACGCGCATGAATGGATTAACGAGATTCCCAAATCTGTCCCTATCTACTTTCTAGCGAAACCACTGCCAAGGGAACGGGCTTGGGAAAATTAGCGGGGAAAGAAGACCCTGTTGAGCTTGACTCTAGTCTGGCACTGTAAGGAGATATGAGAGGTGTAGCATAAGTGGGAGATGGAAACATCGCCGGTGAAATACCACTACTTTCATCGTTTCTTTACTTACTCGGTTAGGCGGAGCGCGTGCGCCGAGGACCTCGGTCCCGGATGTCACGGTGTTCTAGAGCCAAGCGTGTAAGAGTGGCGTGAGGCTTCGGCCGATCGCCGATCATACTCCCGCGTGATCCGATTCGAGGACACTGCCAGGCGGGGAGTTTGACTGGGGCGGTACATCTGTCAAAGAATAACGCAGGTGTCCTAAGGCCAGCTCAGCGAGGACAGAAACCTCGCGTAGAGCAAAAGGGCAAAAGCTGGCTTGATCTCGATGTTCAGTACGCATAGAGACTGCGAAAGCACGGCCTATCGATCCTTTTGGCTTGAAGAGTTTTCAGCAAGAGGTGTCAGAAAAGTTACCACAGGGATAACTGGCTTCCACCGCCGCGATGGGCCCTAAAAAAGCTCGATCAGGACGCCCTGATGGCGGCAGCCCTGGCTGTGGCCTGGCCGGAACGTCCGGCCGGGCCTGTCGACGGGCAGAGGGAGGCCCAATGGCTCCGGGGCGCAATGACGTCGATTTGCGACGTCGCTATGCCCCGGGCCAGGGTCTGCCCTAGAAAAGCAGTGTACTGGTGGTCGCGCGATCTGGCTGAGCTACGCACAGAGTGCGTGGTCGCGCGACGCCAGTACACTCGAGCTCGTCGACGACAGCGAGTCGATGAGGAAAGGGCTGCGCAGCTGTATGAGTCATACAGAAAGAAAACTGTGGCTCTGCAGCTGGCCATCAAAAAGGCCAAGGCCCAGGCATGGACGAATCTCCTCGGCTCTCTGAATAGGGATCCGTGGGGGCGCCCATACAAACTTGTGATGGGACGGCTTCGCCCCTGGGCGCCCCCGCTGACGGAGAGCCTAGACCCTCAGTTTCTCGGGCGGGTCGTGGCCGCGCTGTTCCCACCTGGCGGGGAAGCGGCCCGACCGGCGCCAGCGCCTGAGACGGGAGGCCGCGTATCTGAGCGGCCTCCCGATGTGGGGGTCACAGTCGGGGAGATGACCGGTGTTATCCGGTGGCTCCGGGGCAAAAACACGGCCCCGGGGCCCGATGGGATACCCGGTAAGGCCTGGACCTTGGCCCTGGACGTCCTGTTCGGGACGGTACAGAGGATTTTCTCGGGATGTCTGGAGACTGGGGATTTCCCATGTCTGTGGAAGAAAGGGCGGATGGTCCTCTTAAAGAAGGATGGAAGGCCCGCAGACTCTCCCTCGGCGTACCGGCCGATATGTCTCCTGGACGAGGTGGGGAAGATGCTAGAACGCATTATAGCTTCCCGCCTCTCCAGCCACCTGTCGTGTGTTGGCCCCGATCTGGCGGACTGCCAATACGGCTTCCGAGAGGGCCGGTCGACGGTTGATGCTATCAAGCGCGTCCGGCTCCTCTCGGAAAGTGCCGTCTCCCGGGGTGGGGTGTGCTTAGCAATATCTTTAGATATTGTTAATGCATTCAACACCCTACCCTGGGAAGCAATTAGGGAGGCCCTCATTTACCATGAGGTGCCTCCCTACCTAAGGCGGGTGATCGGGGCTTATCTACGCGACAGGTGGATAGAGTACCCCGGCCGGTACGGGATGGAGCGGAGGGAGGTTGACCGGGGGGTCCCACAGGGCTCAGTTTTGGGCCCACTATTGTGGGACCTCGGTTATGACCCGGTCCTGCGGGCCCCGCTCCCCGACGGCGCCAGCCTCGTCTGCTTTGCAGACGATACGTTGGTGGTTGTCGTCGGGAGCACTTTCGAGAGGACCATCCGCCAAGCAGAAGTTGCGGTGGCGGCCGTCGTCGCGAGGATTCGCGGACTTGGGCTCAATGTGGCCCCTGAAAAGACCGAGGCCATGTGGTTTTGCGGAGGGCCTCGGTCCCGGCCACTGCCCAAGACGCGGATCCGGGTGGGTGGAGCCTCTGTCGAGGTCGGGCACCAGATTAAATATCTCGGTCTCGTCCTCGACAGCCACTGGCGCTTCGAGGCTCACTTCGACCGTCTGGTCCCCCGGGTGGAAAGGACAGCGGCCTCATTAGGCCGCCTCCTGCCCAACATCGGGGGACCCGAAGAACGGGTGCGCCGCCTGTACATGGGGGTGGTGCGGTCAATGATATTATACGGGGCTCCAGTATGGGCCCCGGACGCGATGGCAAGCCGGCGCATCAAGAAGTTGCTGCGCCGGCTTGAGAGGCGGATGGCCCTCAGGGTTATCCGTGGATACCGCACCGCCTCATACACGGCGGCGCTGGCTCTGGCGGGGGAACTGCCCTTCGAATTACAGGCGGCTGCACACGCATCAAGTTATGCGTTTGTGCAAGAAAGCCGCCTGGTTCGGGGGCACCCGCCAGAGCCCGAGGCGGTCGAGGAGTTCAGGCGCCAGGCCTGGCGATTAGCGCTCGCCAACTGGAGACTTGAGCTTAGCGCTCACACCGGCGAGCGCGTCGCTGGGGCTCTCCTGCCATATATTCAAAGATGGCGGGAGAGACGGCACGGGAGGCTCACCTACCGAACGTCACAGGTATTCACCGGACATGGTTGCTTCGGTGTCTACCTGTGGCGGATCGGGAAGGAGGCGACGGCGGCCTGCCACCATTGCAACGAGGAGGAGGACTCGGCGCAGCATACGCTGGAGGTGTGCCCCGCCTTTGCAGCGCTGCGCCGAGTCCTAACGGACACAATAGGGCCGGACCTCTCACTCCCAGCAGTAATTGGGGCTATGCTGGCGAGTGAGAGGAACTGGACGGCAGTGGTCTCCTTCTGCGAGGAAGTAATCTCGCAGAAGGAGGCCGCCGAGCGGGATCGGGAAATAGCCGATCCCGCTCGACGGACCCGGGGACGGTGGCGTGGACCGGCCGGTCACGCCGCCGGGCCCCCGGGATAAGGGAAGAGGCTGGCGGCGGGGACAGTTGGGAACAAATTTCCTTCCCCCGCCGCCGGCTGTACGGTGTTTCTGGCGGCCGTGGTGCTCGGGGTGGGGCCCCCCCCCCCCCCGGGTACCTAATATAAGCGGCCGCCAAGAGATGGAGCGGCGCGGGGGGCGGCCTCCCTGCGCCGCTGACTAGAAGAGGAAGGGGGGGAGTTGCTTTCCCCCCCCCCCCCGGGACGCGGCCGGTCATCAATTGATGGCCGGCCAGAGGCTAGGGGGAGTCACGGTAGTGTTCGTTAGAGTTCCCGTGGCTCCCCCGCTACGCCTGAGGCAGGAGATGCGTCCGTAGGCCGCCGTGGAGTTTAGTGGGTATTCCCCTTCTCAGAGGGGCGAGTCCCACACTACCCCCCTCTATCAATGAGGGGGGTGTGCGTAAATGCATTCTCCACGTAAAAAAAAAAAAAAAAAAAAAAAAAAAAAAAAAAAAAAAAAGGATAACTGGCTTTCCGGCTCCTCTCGGAAAGTGCCGTCTCCCGGGGTGGGGTGTGCTTAGCAATATCTTTAGATATTGTTAATGCATTCAACACCCTACCCTGGGAAGCAATTAGGGAGGCCCTCATTTACCATGAGGTGCCTCCCTACCTAAGGCGGGTGATCGGGGCTTATCTACGCGACAGGTGGATAGAGTACCCCGGCCGGTACGGGATGGAGCGGCGGGAGGTTGACCGGGGGGTCCCACAGGGCTCAGTTTTGGGCCCACTATTGTGGGACCTCGGTTATGACCCGGTCCTGCGGGCCCCGCTCCCCGACGGCGCCAGCCTCGTCTGCTTTGCAGACGATACGTTGGTGGTTGTCGTCGGGAGCACTTTCGAGAGGACCATCCGCCAAGCAGAAGTTGCGGTGGCGGCCGTCGTCGCGAGGATTCGCGGACTTGGGCTCAATGTGGCCCCTGAAAAGACCGAGGCCATGTGGTTTTGCGGAGGGCCTCGGTCTCGGCCACTGCCCAAGACGCGGATCCGGGTGGGTGGAGCCTCTGTCGAGGTCGGGCACCAGATTAAATATCTCGGTCTCGTCCTCGACAGCCACTGGCGCTTCGAGGCTCACTTCGACCGTCTGGTCCCTCGTGTGGAAAGGGCGGCGGCCTCATTAGGCCGTCTCCTGCCCAACATCGGGGGACCCGAGGAACGGGTGCGCCGCCTGTACATGGGGGTGGTGCGGTCAATGATATTATACGGGGCCCCAGTGTGGGCCCCGGACGCGATGGCAAGCCGGCGCATCAAGAAGTTGATGCGCCGGCTTGAGAGGCGGATGGCCCTCAGGGTCATCCGCGGATACCGCACCGCCTCATACACGGCGGCGCTGGCTCTGGCGGGAGAACTGCCCTTCGAATTACAGGCGGCTGCACACGCATCTAGCTATGCGTTTGTGCAAGAAAGCCGCCTGGTTCGGGGGCACCCGCCAGAGCCCGAGGCGGTCGAGGAGTTCAGGCGCCAGGCCTGGCGATTAGCGCTCGCCAACTGGAGACTTGAGCTCAGCGCTCACGCCGGCGAGCGCGTCGCTGGGGCTCTCCTGCCATATATCCAAAGATGGCAGGAGAGACGGCACGGGAGGCTCACCTACCGAACGTCGCAGGTATTCACCGGGCACGGTTGCTTCGGTGTCTACCTGTGGCGGATCGGGAAGGAGGCGACGGCGGCCTGCCACCATTGCAACGAGGAGGAGGACTCGGCGCAGCATACGCTGGAGGTGTGCCCCGCCTTTGCAGCGCTGCGCCGAGTCCTAACGGACGAAATAGGGCCGGACCTCTCACTCCCAGCAGTAATTGGGGCTATGCTGGCGAGTGAGAGGAAGTGGACGGCAGTGGTCTCCTTCTGCGAGAAAGTAATTTCGCAGAAGGAGACCGCCGAGCGGGATCGGGAAATAGCCGATCCCGCTCGACGGACCCGGGGACGGTGGCGTGGACCGGCCGGTCACGCCGCCGGGCCCCCGGGATAAGGGAAGGGGCTGGCGGCGGGGACAGATGGGAGCAAGCTTGCCCCGCCGCCGGCTGTACGGTGTTTTTTTTTGGCGGCCGTGGTGCCCGGGGTGGAGGAACCCCCCCCGGGTACCTAAAATAAGCGGCCGCCAAGAGATGGAGCGGCGCGGGGTGCGGCCTCCCTGCGCCGCTGACTAGAAAAGGAAGGGGGGGAGCTGTTTTCCCCCCCCGGGACGCGGCCGGCCACCAATTGTTGGCCGGCCAGAGGCTAGGGGGAGTCACGGTAGTGTTCGTTAGAGTTCCCGTGGCTCCCCCGCTACGCCTGAGGCAGGAGATGCGTCCGTAGGCCGCCGTGGAGTTTAGTGGGTATTCCCCTCCTCAGAGGGGCGAGTCCCACACTACCCCCCTCTATCTATGAGGGGGGTGTGCGTAAATGCATTCTCCACGTAAAAAAAAAAAAAAAAAAAAAGGGATAACTGGCTTGGGCCCTGCGCCTGGCAGCCCTGGACACCAAGGTGGCCGTAACTGAGCTGGCGACCCGGTCTGCAAGTGCAGCAACGCAGGAGCTGGAAGCGGAAAACGCCTCCCTCCGCGAACAGCTCGCGGTGCTGCGGGCCGAGATGGCACAACTAACAAGGAAAGGTCTCCAACCCGACCTCACCGATTTCAATAATTTTTGGATATGTTGCAGTACTCGAAAAACTAAGAGACACGTATTTTTTTTATGTGCGGTAACTCGCTTTAAAGGGGTGAAAACCACCCCTAAAGTTTTATCCGAAAATCGTTTTTTTATCATATCTCGGCTTCTAATTAATATTTTTTAATAAAATAAAGTGGAAAATATTTGTCGTAAGAAGTCGAAGATTTTAGGTGTATTTGTGACCCAAGGGGTTGCAACCCTTATTTTATATTTGAAGATAACTAGATTTTTTATGCTTTTTTTCTTTATAAAAACCAGGACATGAACTGAAAAAAATAAAGAAAAGCATTTCCGTTTACTCTATCGAATATTTGAGTTGTCGTGTTTCAGAATTTTTTACGCAATCGCCCCCAAATATCGTAAACTACCCCTTAAAGTAATACATCGCATGTAATGATGAACAAAATTTTGTTTTCTTGAGATTTATTACATGTGGAAACAGAATGTCATTTATATAAAAAACAATCATTTTATACATTTTTTTGTAATATAGTATTATAAAAAGGGTGATAAAAGTCACCCCCAGAAGTGAATTATTCAATATAACTCGATTTTTATCAATATTTTTTAATGGAACTGATTAAAAATTATTTTTGAAGGGAAGATTTATCCTTTCTTGCGATGGGATTTTTTACGCAACCGCCCTCAAATACCGTAAACTACCCTTTAAAATAATACAGCGCATGTAAATGATGAAGAAATTTTTTTTCTCTAAAATTATTTATATTTAATATGTTAGTAAAATATAATATTGTTTTATATTATATTAGAGTTACTTTTTTATAATTATTATTATAGCTGCTCATTATCATCATTATTATTATTGTTATTGTGTTATTATTATTATTATTATTACTTTTTCTCGACAAAACTATAAATATTTAAATTTTCTTTCAATATTACAATTCACAAAATAATAATAATAATGATAATAATGAGCAACTCTAATAATAGTCACAAAAAGGTAACTTTAATATAATATTAAAACAATATTATATTTTACTAACTTATTAAATTTAAGTAATTTTAAGAAAAACAGTTTGTTTCATCGTTTACATGCGTTGTATTACTTTAAGGGGTAGTTTACGGTATTTGGGGGCGGTTGCGTAAAAAATCCCTTCGTAAGAAAGGATAAATCTTCCCTTCAAAAATAATTTTTAATCAGTTCCATTAAAAAATATTACTAAATATCGAGTTATATTGAATAATTCACTTTTGGGGGTGACTTTTATCACCCCTTTTATATTACTATATTACAAAAAATGTATAAAATGATTTTTTTATATATAAATTACATTCTGTTTCCACGTGTAATAAATCTCAAGCAAAAAAAAATTGTTTTCATCATTACATGCGATGTATTATTTTAAGGGGCAGTTTGCGGTATTTGGAGGCGGTTGCGTGAAAAATCCTGAAACACGACAACTGAAATATTCGATAGAGTAAACGGAAATGCTTTTTTATATTTTTTTCAGTTCATATCCTGGTTTTTATAAAGAAAAAAAGCATAAAAAATCTAGTTTTCTTCAAATACAAAATAAGGGTTGCAACCCCTTGGGTCATAAATACACCTAAAATCTTCAACTTCTTGCGACAAATATTTTCGAATTTGTTTTATTAAAAAATATCAATTAGAAGCCGAGATATGATAAAAAAAACGATTTTCGGATAAAACTTTAGGGGTGGTTTTCACCCCTTTAAAGCGAGTTACCGCACATAAAGAAAAATACGTGTCTCCTAGTTTTACGAGTACTACAACATATCCAAAAATTATTGAAATCGGTGAGGTCGGATTGGAGACCTTTCCTTGTAAGTGCCCTAATGGCACCCAGAGGGAGTAGCGCCTCACCACCTCCTTCCTCCTCTGCAAAGAGGAAAAGGAGGATGGAGGAAGACTCCGAGGCAGGGCCGGTGCCATCAGAGTCTGCGGCCACGAGGGCGGATGAAACCCCAAAGAGGGCGGGTGTAACCGCGCCCCCCCCCCCCTCACCAATGGGGGGAAACCAAGGTGCCGGAGACAACCTACTGCAGCAGATCTCCGAGATGATAGACGCCAAACTGGCGTCGTTCCGGAGGGAGCTGCAGTCGGCCCCGGCACCAATACGGGCAGAACCGGGTGCCAAAACCACTCCCCCCCCGGCAGGAAAGACCACCGGAAAGAAGAAGAGGACGAGGCAGGCAGCGGAGCCAACGGCCCTGCCCAGGACCAACCCGGCTTCGGGACAAAAACCCGTGGCGTCCGCGTCCACGGCTGCAGCAACAACTGCCGCCAATGGACAGCGGGCCCCGGAGGAGTGGGCGAAGGTGGTGGGCCGCAAAGCCAAGAGGGGCAACACCACCAAGAAGGAGCCAACGATCCCCGTCAAGGGAAATAAACCGCCCGGTACTGGCCCAAAAGAGGCCCCCGGGAAAGCCAAAGTGGCCTTGCCACCCCGCCCGCGAAGCACGGCTGCTGTCACCTTGACAGTGCCGGCGGACGGGAAGATGACCTACGCCGAGGCGATGACCGTGGCCAGATCAAAAATTAGCCTGGCTGAAATCGGCATCGCCTCGATCAAGCCGAAGAGAGGCATCACGGGGGCCTTGGTCTTGGAGGTACCGGGGAAGGACGGTCCTGCTAAGGCTGACACCTTAGCAGAAAAAATGAAGGAAGCCCTGGCCGGGACCGGGGTGAGGATCGCGAGGCCATCTAAAAAAGCGGATATCCGCATTAGAGGCCTCGCGGACTCCATCACCTCGGTCGATGTGGCCAGGGCGGTGGCGACGGCTGGAGGCTGCACCGAGGGGAGGTAAAAACCGGTGAGGTCCGGACCACCCCCTCAGGCCTGGGAACACTGTGGGTGCAGTGCCCTGCGGCCGCTGCCAGGAAACTGGCAGTCGCAAAAAAGCTGGCCGTAGGGTGGTTCCAGGCCGTGGTGGAGCCCCTCGCAGCACGCCCCCTGCAGTGCTACCGCTGCCTAGAGATGGGGCACACGAGGCAGCGGTGCACAGCCGCTGCTGATAGGTCCAACCGCTGCTACAACTGCGGCGGCTCGGACCACAAGGCGGCAAAGTGCTCGGCCCCTCCCAAGTGCACAGTGTGCACCGACAATGGGAGGCCGGCCGGGCACAGACTGGGTAGCCGGACTTGCTCAGCTACCCACAGCAGCAGCGGCAAAAAAGCGGGGGGCCGCAAGAACACTGGGCCAAAAACAACGGGCCCAGTGGCTGCGAGGACGACGCCAGCCGTCGCCATCAACCAAAGCGAGGTGGTTCCAAAGGGACCCGGGGTGGCTCCAATGGTCGCCCACGCAGCCGCGGCCATGGAGACCACCCCATAAAGCCAGACATGGGAAGTCTCTCCGGGCCAGTCATACAGATCAATCTGAACCACTCGGCCAGGGCACAGGACCTCCTGATGCAGTACCTGGCTGAGTGGAGTGCCGGAATCGCAGTGGTAGCGGAGCCGTACAGGGTCCCCGACCATCAATACTGGATAGGGGACCTGTTGGGCTCCGTTGCCATTGTATGGGGCGGCAAGCCGGGAACCCCGCCGCCAACGCTGCTGGAAAGAGGTCGGGGTTTCCTGGCCGCCGCCTGGGGTGACATCGCGGTGGTGGCAATCTATGCACCACCGAGCTGGCCCCTTGCGTCCTTTGAAACGTACCAGCCACCTGTCGTGTGTTGGCCCCGATCTGGCGGACTGCCAATACGGCTTCCGAGAGGGCCGGTCGACGGTTGATGCTATCAAGCGCGTCCGGCTCCTCTCGGAAAGCGCCGTCTCCCGGGGTGGGGTGTGCTTAGCAATTTCTCTAGATATTGTTAATGCATTTAACACCCTGCCAGTAGTATAGCAATGCCGTTTCTAACTCAGGAGCTCTGAGGGGGGGTGAAGGGGATGGGCGTGGCCAGTGGGCGGGGAGGTAAGTAGTTGGAGGGGATAAGCGGTGGGGGGGTAAGTGGTTGGGGGGTAAATGGTGGGGGGGTAAGTGGTGGGGGGTAAGTGGTTGGGGGAAGTGGTTAGGGGGGGGAAGTGGGCGAAGTGGTGGGCGGGTTAGCTGACGATTGGTTGACGGTAATTTGTTGGAAGGTTTTGATTGGATGGTTGGATGGCGGTGGTGGGGGGTAGCAGGTCGAAACTTGTCAGGAGGGCTTCGCGGCTTTTTTTTTTTTTACCGCCGCGGACGACCTTGATTGGTGACAACAATTAAGGTGAGAAAGAAGCTGGATACGTCATAATGTGAGAGTGAGTGAGAGAGGAGGTAGGTAGGTATTAATTTTAATTAAATGTGGGTAGAGATAATTATGTATGATTAAAAAAACTCTCACGCGCGTGAGAGAAGGATATATATATTATTTTTAAGTGACATGTGGTATTATGATCAAAACTCACCGCGCGTGAGAGAGGTAGATATCATTTTTAAGTGACATGTGGTACTATGTATAATCAAAACTCACCGCGCGTAAGAGAGAGAGGTAGATATCATTTTTAAAGTTTACAATGATGCATGATATGGTTGGGCAACTTGTAGGATTTTTTTTTTCGTTAATGAGTAAAAGAAGGTTGATACATAATGAGATAAGGAGGTAGATATTACTTTTTTAATACATGCAGAAAGTTGTTATAGAGGATGTGGTTTTCCGTTTCGTAAAAAAATATAAAAAAATCTACAGACATATTGAAGTTTTATTCAAGGATTTTTAAATGTTTTTTACAGACATATTTTGTTGCAAATGTCAAATAAGATATTATTATTTTAATTGTAAATTTTATATATATTTTGCGTCATGTAGTTCCGCTTAAGTTTTGAATAAAAAGGTTGTAGCAAATAGTGACTGCAGTTAGTTATTGAGCAAGAGTCAAAGTGTAATAGTACACAAGTAAAAAAATAATGGAATTATTAAAATCTATAAATAAAGTTGGAGCTGCCCGGAACTTATTACCACTAGTAAAATTATGTGATTTAGAGATATCGCAAACATATGTGATAACTAAAATTAAACGAGTTAATACGCGATATGGAGTATGTATTGTCGCTGAGATTCGCAACGAATTTTCAGTTTTTCTCCCTAAAAGAATGGGTGAAGCTATTGATGATAATCAATTAGCAGAATTAGAAACAATGATTCAAAATAAAGTTTTATTATTAAAATATTTGGGTGGAAAATATAATTCTATTGAATTCATTAGTACAGACCATGCCGAGGAGAAAAGTAAAGCTTAATTAATACCAGTTGAGAGATAATATATGAGAAGTGTTGGAGGGGAAAAAAGGATGTTGTGGTTTCATCGTCGTCGTCGTCCTCGTTGGGAGTAACGCGTATATAACTCGAGAAGTTTTGAGCATAACACAGTAGTATTCAAATAATCAACACGGTTGCATTATTTAAAATAAAATTTAAAAACAGTGAAGTGCTGAGTTTTAAAGACAATTAAAAATAAAAACGTTGTTCTACAAAGAAAAAAAAAAAACGGAAAATGGAGGAAATCAAAAAAAGAATTTCTGCGTTGAAGAAATCATCGAAAACCATTGGACAAGTAGTGCCAGAGATTTTAGCATTGTAAGTTAAATTTTATTCAATTTTTTATTTAAAAATATTATTATTTTTAAAAAATGTATAATAAATTTTTATTTTTTAATATGTTTCAGATACGTGACAGCCATTCAATTATTTGTTGATGTATTAATTATTATTCCGATAGATAGTAATAAATATATGAAGTTGGTGAAGGAGTCATTTCAAAAAATACAAGCCGAGGAAAAGGATCCTGCACTAACATTGTTGCACGTTATGGGCGAATTTGAAAATGTAATTCGCACCATGAATGACGATGATGATGATGATAATGATGATGATGATGATAATGATAATGATAATAAGAAGGCGGGAATGAGCGAAACAGCTACTGTTTTGAAAATCATGACACAGTGAGTATAAAATATTATAATAATAATTTAAAAATTGTAATAATTATTTTATTTTTCAAAAATTGTAATATTTTTTTATTTTTCAATGTCACGTCCGCGACGGAAGTATCGAATACTCGATACTTCCTGACCATCCGAGTATCCTGTCACGTTGATCGTCAACGTGACGGATCTTCTAGGCGTCAGCACTCTGGTTGCTAAGAGGCCCTTATTGCTGATACCAGCACTTTTGGACGGGCCTTCTTATCACCCTGAGTCCCGCCGTCGGGCCACTCTCGCTTCGACGTTCGCGACGCGCGCCACGGTACGCTACCGAGATTGACCCACGTTACATGGTGGCAGCGGTGGTTCAAAAGGAATTGTAAAAAAAAAAAAAAACAAAAAAAAAACCAAGTTTATATATATACATATAAACATCGAACAAAAAAAATAAATAAATAAATTAATAAAGTGAATTACAAATTGACAAAGACGATTAGAAAAACGGTCAGTGAGGAAGTGAATTAAAAAAAAAAAAAGAGAGAGAGACAGTGAAACGAAAAGAACAAAAAAAAAAGACAGTGAAACGAAAAGAACAGTGAAAAAAAAAGACAGTGAAACGAAAAGAACAGTGTAAAAAAAAAAAAAAGAGAGACAGTGAAATAACGAAACTACAACGACTATAGAAAGAAGGACGAACATTTACAAGGACATATTACAATAAAAAAGACGAAAATTATAGAAGGAAGGACGGACATTTACAAGGACATATTACAATAAAAAAGACGAAAATTATAGAAGGAAGAACGAACATTTACAAGGACAAGGACAGAATATACGAAATTCAAAAGGACAAAATTTTTTTTTACACATGAAATACATATTGTTATTTTGGTAAGTACAATTATTTTACTACATGAATAAAATTAAAAATCAAGTTCTTTGATTGTCAAAATTTGGAAATTAAAATTTTTTTTTATAAAAAAAAAAAAAAAGAACCTTAAAAGCAATATTTACAGAATTTCAAAAATAAAAATAAAAGAGAACAAGAAAATTATACATTTTCCTATACAAAACGAAACCTTAAAAGTAATTCATAAAAGAACTTTAGTAGAGTCAAGCATAAAAAACGATAAAGATAAGAAGTAACTTGACACCCCAAAGAACTTGAATGCTAGTATATTGCTGCATGCTGCTTTGTCTTACGCTGATATACAATGTACAGAGTGATGCTGGAAAAGCGATATTGATATTCGATTTTCCTTTGACCCTTTCATTTTTGACTTTTGATTTTTTTTTTCTCTTCTCTTTAATTTTGACGTTTGTGCATTTTAACTTTCTTGAATTTGACCTTTTTAAACTTTTTAATCAATAAATTTTGACTTATTTGATTTAATATTTTTACTTCCAACTTTTAATTTCAACTTTCAATTTGTACTTTTGTTCGGAATTTTAAATTCTTAAGATTAAAATAAAAAAAATAAATAAATAAATAAAAACAAAAACAAGTAAATAACAATTTTTATATATATATATATCCTTAACATTTTAATATTTCGATATCCTGACATTTTGACATCTTGATATCTTGACATTTTGACATCTTGATATCTTGACATTTTGACATTTTTGACACTTTTGACACAAATTATGGCGAACGAAAACCAAAATTTACGCGATGCGGCAATGCCTACTGTGGCATCCACAATTAATTTTAAAGATATTAATGGATATATCCCCGCATTCGACGGACATAATATGCCCGTCGAAGACTTTTGCGAGATTTGCGAAACGGCACAGGCAATTCTATCTCCTGCCGACAAAACAAAATTTATCAAACTATTACCTTTGAAATTAACGGGAAGCGCGAGACAACAAATCTCTAATAACACGTATAACACTTTAACAGACTTACTACATGACCTTAAAAGAGTATTTAGCGAAAATTTAGAATTGTCCGATCTAGAAATTGAATTAAAAAATTGCAGCCAAAATTATAATGAAAGCGTACTAGACTATACACATAGAGTACAAAAAATAGTAAAACGAATTTCAAGTAGACTAAAAACCACATACAGTAGAATATTGGACGAAGAAATACTAACAGCCAGGATTAGAGAAACTAGGGAATTAGCAAAAAAAGCATTCATTCGCGGATTACACGAAAATATTTACAATTTAATTGTTGGCGAAAACCCCGAAACATTTGAAACAGCAACAGATAAGGCATTTGCAATTGAAAAAGAATTAGAAAAAAGACGAAAATTACAATTATCTAAAGCCAATTCAACATTTGAAACACTAAAGGTAAGATTTACAGAAACACACCCTTCAGATGATACAGACAGTAGACAACAAATAGTAAAAATAAAAATATGTGCATTTTGCGACAAAACGGGTCATGAAACAGAAAATTGTTGGTCTCTAAAAAGATATAAACAACGAAGAAATAGTAGATATGAATCTTACGGAAGACAAAACTACTCCTCCGATACATTTAATAACCATCGTGGAAGATTTAATAATTATCGCGACTGGAATAAACGTGACGATTCAAGAGACAGATACGATAGATTTCAAGACAGACGAGACAATTCACGTAGTAATTCACGAGATAGACGTAGTAATTCACGAGATAGACGTAGTAATTCACGAGACAGACGAGATAATTCTCGAGATAGACGAGATAATTCCCGAGATAGATTACTAGAATTCCTCACCGCTAATAGAAATAAATATTTTGGTAAAGATACCCGAGATGGGCATGACAATAACAACAGTAGATCAAACTCCCGCGAAAGAATTAATACAAATGGCAAACAAAATAGCAGGAAAAACTCAATTAATGGTGAGATGACAGCAGAAGAAATCGGAAAGATGCTAAAAAACTTGGAATGGGCTTCGCGGGAGAGCGTGACGCGAAGCGAGAGCCAAGAACGCAAATAAAACCCATTCGAAGTTTTAACATTAATTATAACAGATCTTCTGATCACCAACCCGCATCTATAATTATCGATTCGATAACTTTAAAAAATAATCAAGCGAAGTTCCTCCTGGATTCTGGAGCACAGGTAAACTTAATAAAAGAAAGTAGGCTCAAACCGGATGTCATGACGTTTCCCAAACAAATTTATGAGTTAACCGGTATCACTGAAGGCAAAGTTCAAACATTAGGCAGATGCATTTTAAAAGTAGCCTCGAAACTGGCACTTTTTCATATTATTCCGGATAATTTTCCGATACCAGCAGACGGCATGTTGGGTGACGAATTCTTCCGCGAAAACAGGGTAGAATTGTCATATGCTGAAAAATGTCTAAAAATCAATGGGTCGAAAATCCCATTTACGGAGTCCGAAAAAATCGTTTTGGCACCGCGTACTTCAAAACAAATTCCAATCCGTGTTATAAATTCAAAAGTAAAAGAAGGATATATTCCCCAAATACAAAACGATAAGGGAATATTTTTAGGAAATGCATTAGTGACGAATAACGACGGAATCGCCTACCTACGCGCAATTAATACAAACTCAACACCAGTAGACTTTGAAATTCCGATAGTGGAACTTCAGCCTGTCGAACAAATAGTAGTACCAGACGAAATGAAAAGACATGATAATTTACTGAACTTTGAAAACACTGACATTAAAGATAATAAGACTTTTGACATTTTTAGCGTAAATGCAACAAAATTAAAACAAGACAGAATTAAATTATTAGAAGCATCACTAAATCTCGATCATTTGGAAAATAACGAACGTAGACATGTATTAGATTTAGTTTCGGAATTTTCAAATTTATTTTACTTACCCGGAGACATGCTAGGACACACTTCGTGTATCCAACATGAAATTTATACGACAGACGAAAAACCAATAAATACAAAACAATACAGATTTCCTTTGGTACACAAGACAGAAATTAAAAAGCAGGTTGAAGATCTATTAGAAAAAGGAATTATCGAACCATCTACATCACCGTACAATTCACCAGTATGGGTTGTTCCCAAAAAACCCGACTCAAAAAGGAACAAAAGATGGCGGATGGTAATCGATTTCCGTGGATTAAACGATAAAACAGTCAGTGATGCATATCCGTTGCCAAACATAACGGATATCCTAGACCAATTAGGTAATGCGCGCTACTTTACGACTTTAGATCTCGCATCTGGCTTCCATCAGATAGAAATGAGTCCGAAAGACCGACATAAGACAGCATTTTCAACACCGAATGGACATTACGAATTTAATCGTATGCCATTTGGTTTGAAAAACTCTCCGGCGACTTTTCAGCGCCTTATGGATGTTGTGCTGTCTGGGTTGCAAGGAACTGATCTATTTGTATATTTGGACGATATAGTTATATACGCAAAAGACTTGGAAGAACACAAAAAGAAATTCCAACGTCTAGCAAAAAGACTATCAGATGCAGGATTGACATTACAAACGGACAAATGCCAATTTTTAAGTGAAGAAGTCGTATATTTAGGCCACAAAATTACGAAACACGGTGTACAACCAAATACGAACTTAATAACAGCAATTACGGAGTTTCCAGTGCCCAAGTCAGCAAAACAAGTAAAACAGTTCCTGGGTCTGACTGGCTATTATCGACGATTCATACAAAATTATGCAAAAATTACTCATTGTCTAAACCAATTACTAAAAAGTAACGTAAAATTCCAATGGACTGATATACAACAGGACGCTTTTGACACATTACGTAGCAAAATCGTAAAGGAACCAATACTAAAATTTCCAAAATTTAACAAACCATTTAAATTAACAACGGACGCTTCAGATTATGCTATGGGAGCAGTTCTTAGTCAAGAACACGACAACTTTGATCATCCAATAGCATATTTTTCAAAAAGTTTCAAAAAAGCCGAATTAAATTACGACACGACCAAAAAAGAACTGTTTGCGATTGTACAAGCAGTAGAACATTTCCGACCATACCTTTATGGTAATAAATTTACGTTAATAACAGACAACAGAGCGATAACATACTTGACCAGTAAAAAGAATCCTCCACAACAACTTAGACGCTGGCAGACAATACTCAACGATTATGAATTCGATATTTTACATAAACCAGGTAAACTAAATTACGTAGCAGACGCACTTTCACGAAATCCGACAACAGCATCCGTTATGCCTATTAGAAGCAGAGAAGTCTACACTGACGAAACAACTGGTAACGAGGAAAAACGAACTAAGGAATACCATCAACCTCAAACGAGACCACATGTGGACGACTCTATGGACTCGGAACAGGACCAAAAGAGACCGAAATTAGCTGCCGAATCCGATACTTCGTCAAACTTTAGTGACACCACGGACCAAGAAATTTGGGAAACTGATAATACGGACATCGAATCCAGCGACGAATGGGAAGTCAAAAAAGGAACAGAAGACACACAAATAACAATAAAAAGGAAACAGAAACCATTAAAAAGATTAAAACTAAAAAGAAAAGAAAACACAAAGAAAAAGAAAGAATTTCTGGAACAACTAGAATTAAACGAGACAAACAAAGAAAAAGGAGCAACAAGTAAAGAAGATGCAAAAACAAATAAAACATATTCTTCAGAGGACGAAGAAGCGCCAAAAATTGAAACACGGGCAGAAATACACGAACCGGTAATAAAAGGAAAAAGGGTCAACCCAAAAATAAATATAAAAAGAAATAATAATAAAATGGCCGATGAAAAGAGCCTAAATGAAATAAAAGTATTTAAAGAAAGGGACCCGGAACTGAAATTCGCCGGAATAGGTGCCAGCCCGCCAAGAATTCGCGCTGAAGATCCAATAAAGAAGATAGAAGAAATATTGTTGCAAACAAACCAAACTCCGAAAAACCAGGGCTATAATTCTCCAGTAACTCCAACATTTAGATCCCCAGAAATTCAAACTGAGGAAACGCCGACTCCTACATTCAGGTCTCCTGAAAGACTAACCGAAGAAACTCTGACACCAGAAGTAACTCCAAATTTTCGCTCTCCAGATAAACGTACAGCGAAAACGACACGATTAACAAACAAAGATGACTTTTTGGCTATGGACATATCGGACAAAGATTATCAACCAACCTCGTACCACAGAAAAACGACGAAATTATCACAAGAACCAATGGAAACAAGAAGCAGAACAAAAATCACAGAAGACATTACAGTTAGAAACAATGTAAAAACTAGGCAATCAAATGTAATTTCGGAAAGAACAAATATAGCATTATTTATGTCAGCTGACTGTTCCTTCAATACAAAAACAGAAAAAGCTTTGGCAGAGAAAGCAAACATGAAACAAATTAATTTATTGAAGCAGAAACCGACAATTGGAACAGTAATAACGACTCGTAAAGGTACAAAAACGTATTTCGGACTAATCTGCAAGCAACACTTTTCAGACGATATAATACTACCAAATATTAAAAAATGCCTGGAATCCTTTTTAACAGAATTAGAAAAATTGCAAATCTGTTCATGCGCAATTCAAAAAGACGGTGAAATGATGAGTGACGCATGTTGGGAGAATGTTCAAACGTACTTACGACTAATGACGATAAATTCAGAAATAGAAATAATACTTTGCGAAAGAACATTAAACATTCCAGCTACACAGGACAGAACACAAATTATTAAAGAATATCATTCTTCGGCTATTGGAGGACACAAAGGAATCACCAAAACATACTACAGAATCTTACTTGACTATTACTGGATCGGAATGAAAACAGACATTCAAAATTTTATAAAATACTGTGAAACTTGTCAGAAAAATAAATTGGTAAGAGTAAAAAACAAAGCACCGATGCTAATAACAGATACACCGACTGATACTTTCGACAAAATAGCTATTGACATTTTCGGACCGTTACCAAAAACAAAAACAGAAAACGTTTACATTTTAACAATGATAGACCTACTTAGCAAATATGCAATTGGTGTGCCTTTAAAAAACATTACAGCTTCCGATGTGGCTAAGGCATTAGCCAACACACTAATCTGCACATACGGACCGCCAAAAGCGATACTATCAGATCAAGGACGAAATTTCATGTCTGAAACCCTACAGGAATTCGCAGACTTATTCAAAATTAAACAATACACAACGACAGCGTATCACCCACAATCAAATGGAACATTAGAAAGAAGCCACCACACACTGAAAGAATATTTAAGAAACTTTATAGACGAAAATCGCGAATGGGACGAGTGGCTACCCTTCGCCATGTATTCATACAATTCCAGTATCCATGAATCTACAGGATTCACACCATTTGAATTGATTTTCGGTAAAAAGCCTAGAATTCCTTCAGAATTTCCTCCGGACGACAAAATTATTTCATACGAAGACTATTTGGTACAGTTAATTAGACAACTAAAGGACTTAAAAACGGACGCTGTTAGGACAATAGAGAAATCAAAACAAAAAACGAAATTTTACTATGACAAAAAGAATGTTAAAAACCCAGAGTTCGAAGTAGGACAATTAGTATTCCTACTTCGAGAACCAAAGAAAACGAAATTCGACAGTGAATATGTAGGACCGTACGAAATTTTAGAAATAACAGACCGTCATAACGTTAAACTGAAAATAAACGACGGAAAAACAAAAACAGTACATATAGATAAAATTAAATTGGCCTATGTTTCAGGTCTATCGCATACGCAGTAGGCCAAGATGAGACTTTTAAAATAACTACATTGGATAAAAATCCTGGACTATATTCAGAAGACTTAGGACTACTACGGACGTACCATACGAAATGGACTTTAGTTACGTACATCAACACGGAAGACCTACTTACAAGAAAAGACACCATACTGCATAACCTTATTTTCATCCAAAATATTTGTAACAAATTAGGAAAAGATTGCACTATACAAAATCAACTACATAATATAAAACACAGATTAAACAACGTTTTAACCGCACACGACGTAATATACGATTTAGTTCAAATAGATAAAAATACCAGAAACAAAAGAGCAATTTTTAGTTTCATTGGGAAAATTTACAAAAAACTTTACGGAACATTAGATGAAGACGACGGAAACAGAATTTTTAACCAAATTGAATCCATTTCCAATAGTACTTATGATTTAGCAGAACTAGTACAAAATCAAACACATATTATAAAATCACAATTTGATACAGTACGGAAACAAATTCACAGTTTAGGAAAATCCTTAGTGAATTTAACAATCAAAATCAATAGCACGAATTACAGTACAGCTAAACACATTCATATCCTTGAAATACAGCAAGAATTATTGCAATGTGTAAATGTAATCGAATCCGACTTGTTAGAATACGAAATCGATATAAATACTTTTATCGATATTTTGTTATTCGCTAAAAATGGACAAGTTCATCCAAAAGTACTATCGGGACAGCAAACAATCAGAAGTGCACAAGCTATTCAAAAATCAGAACCAAATCTGGAATTTCCAATACCGGTCGACACAGCCAATGTTGCAGACTTATTACAACTCGCAGACTTGACGATATTCCATAAACAACAAACAATAGTCTATGTTATCAAAATTCCATTATTAAATCTTCAAAAATTCAAATTATACCAACATATTTCGGTTCCAGTCAGACAGTATGACAGACCGTATGGTGCTGAATTCGCATACATAAAACCAACCACGACATTTTCAGCAATTTCGACCAGTTTTGAAAAATACTATACAATAGACAATGACAACTTGGAAAAATGCAAAAAATTTAATCAAGAATACATTTGTTTACAATTTGGACCGAATCATTTTGACGATGGAAGTGAATGTGAGATACAATTGTTAGCAAATCCACAATTTTCGAACTTCAAAATTTGTAACATTGAACTAAAAATTCTGAAAAGAACACAATGGACTAGGATTTGCGACTCCAATACATGGATATTTTCGACCCCCGCGACAGAAACAATACACTTTATTTGCAAAAACAAGGACACAATTAGTACAATGATAGAAAACACAGGAATAATACAACTAAGTTCAGTATGTGAAGCAAAGACCAAAAACAAAGATTTGTTACCATACAGAGAAATTCAGACGCTTAAGAACATTACAGTATTCTCGACCAAAACACTAAATATATCGGAAATTTATCAAAATTCATTCGACTACAGTGATATCGTTAACCTGACCGACGTACTAGAGGAACAAAAATCTCTAGTAAACAAATTACATTTACCAGACGCCCAATTAGAAACAAGTTTTGAAACAATCATATCAAAAGCAAAAAGCATTGCTAAAGACCGACAATATAAAAAACGTTTTGACAGACTAGAAAGTAGCTTACTGTACTCCGGAATATCAATGGGAGCTATCTTGCTCATTTTAGGACTCGCATGGAAATTTTCAATGTTTAGTAAACTAAGATCACTTTGTAAATTATTGTCATGCTTATCAAAAAAGAAAAAAGTAAGGAAAATTAACATACCCCGTAAAATAATAGAAAACATAGAATTACGCGAACCTCCACCACTACCAAGACAACCTTCGACAGTTATTGTAAACCATGAAAATATACGACCCCAAATCGAATTTGAAAGACGCAAAGCAATATCGTATTTCCAGGATACTTTGTAAATTGCTTATTATTGCACGTATTACTCACAAATTGTATCAAAACATAATAAATAAAGCACAATAGATAGAATCAGACACAACGGATACAGACTATGGACCAAAGACAGAACCTTGGACAACTAACTGCACGAAACCATCTAGAAATCATTTCAATACCACAAAATATAAATTAAAATTATTCTTTCCACAGACAAGATCCTTCGAACGATCCAACATTAATACACCAAAACTCCTACTAACACTCCCCAAAATACTAATAGTTTAGACTGTTACAGGATCACAGATAAAAGAGTTATTATAATGACGAAACGACTTGAAACTTTTGGATGTATATGTACAATGGACACGTATTATTGACTACAAAACACAGCTTATACAGCAATTTGGATAACGAGGACTCGATATAAAAAAAAAATGAAACGAATATACAGAAAATACAACGGACAACGTATCATTACTAAATTTATACTCCCACACCACCTTCCTTATAACTGTCACTTTACTAACCTCCCTTACTATTAATCAGACAATTTATTATAGCCAAACCAACTTTCAAACAGATGAAATTAACTAAGGACAGAATGAACAAACCCTTACAACCCTACGGTAACTAGAGGAGCCATGAAAAATGAACAACTTCTGACACCATTACATGGACCTCACTAGGACAAACTCCATCCAACCATGACAGGACAAGACCAACCGCTTCGGACCACAGCTACCAAAGGATCAACTCATTTGACGACGCTACGACTGTCACGAAGATTTAGATTTAAGCTAGACATTGTATTAATAGACAATAGACAAATATTGTATCGACCACAGACAAATATTGTACCACGAGACAGGATCGATGCGGGAGCATCGATTTTCCGTGGGGGGGGAGTGTCACGTCCGCGACGGAAGTATCGAATACTCGATACTTCCTGACCATCCGAGTATCCTGTCACGTTGATCGTCAACGTGACGGATCTTCTAGGCGTCAGCACTCTGGTTGCTAAGAGGCCCTTATTGCTGATACCAGCACTTTTGGACGGGCCTTCTTATCACCCTGAGTCCCGCCGTCGGGCCACTCTCGCTTCGACGTTCGCGACGCGCGCCACGGTACGCTACCGAGATTGACCCACGTTACATCAAAAATTGTAATAATTTTTTTATTTTTCAAAAATTGTGATATTTTTTTTATTTTTCTGTTACAGTTTCACTTGTTCGCTAATGCTCTTCCTAAAACTGTGCAAATTCTGCCCTGGACAGTTTAATCATGAAATGATGGGAATAATGAAAAAATCATTCGATTATCTTCTTCAACGCAGTCAGGAATTAGAGACGGATGTGGAAGAAGAAGAAGAAGAAGAAGCAGAAGCAGAAGCAGAAGAAGCAGAAGAAGCAGAAGCAGAAGAAGCAGAAGAAGAAGAAGCAGAAGAAGAAGAGGTAGTCACAACATCAGTTGATGAAACAATTGTTGAAAAAGAAGAAGAAGAAGTAGAAGCAGAAGAAGAAGAAGAAGACGAAGACGAAGAAACAATGTATGGGGGCTTACCCTCATATGGGAATTTAGATTCCGACCCTGTATCATCGTCATCGTCACCATCAGCAGAGAAAAAACAGAGGAACTCATCGGAACAACCATCATCATCATCAGGTGAAAATTTTAAACCCTTAGAAGTTTTTGAAAATTTAATTAAAGATAAAACTCTGGTAGTTTTAAGCGCCTATTTTACATTTATAGAAGGTGATATGGGAGAAGTTAAATTTATTTGCACAACTAATATACCTTTATATCGAAAAATTAGAATTCGTGTTCCTTATCATTGGATTCATATGAGTAAAAATATCATTATGCAAAGATTAAATGACATAGTAAATGTACTTAAAATGAAAATTTCATTAACTCGTAGATTTGTTTATGATTCCTTTTGGTATTTTGACTCTAAATTTTATAAATTAAATTATTCATATGGAGAAGGAAAAAACACATGGTATCTAACGGAAAATTTTTAATTGAAAAATAAAAAAATAAAGAAATATTTTTAAAATTGTAATTTTTATAAATAAAAATGTAAAAAAGTATGTTTATTGAAAAATATTTTAAGAATTATGGTAATGGTATTATATATTGTAAAAAAGAAAAAAATACAAAAAAATAAAATGTTTAGTATAATTAGTTAGTCAATAAGAAAGAATATTTGTATTGTAAAATAAGAAAAAATTTCATATTACTTAATAAAGCATCTGAAATTAACAATTAAGGATTTTTAGGGGAAAAAAAAATAAATAAAAAATAAAAATAAAAAATGGTGGTGGTGATGATGAGCGTTGATGCTGAAGCTAATATTGTTGATTAGTAATTATGATAATTTCGTTAATGGTACATGTGATGATGATTGATGATAATGAAAGTCATATCACTGATAATTGATGGATATAGTGTCTGATAGTTTGGTAGTAATGTTGATTATAAACGGTGAATTTATTCACCATTTATAGTCAAAATTACTATCGCACTCTCGGGCATTATATTCGTCAGTTATTGACGATATAACTGTCAATGTCATCAGTCATCATCACTAGCATTATCGAAATTATCATAACTACTAATCAATAATATTAGCCTCACCACCACGATCATCATCGTTAACAGTCAAAATTAAAAAAATAATATATTTAAGGGGAAAAAATCGCTTCGGTTTTTATTGTATAGGTTTTTTTTTTAGTAATAAAGTATGAGAAAAATAAAATAGAAAAATGATTTGTGTTTTATTTACCCATAATTCCCTTATTCCTATTATTTTTAAAAAATTATATTTTACAAATTTTAATATTTTTTAATTATAATGAATTCTCGTTCAGCCAGCCAGCCCAATATTGATGATGATGATGATTATGAAACTAAAAAAATACAATAATAGAATTAGAATTAAATAATAAAAAATTACTATCATAAAAAGTCATCATACCTATACTTACATTTAAAGAGGAGTATCTATCCCATATTCTGTTTTCCAATTCCACAGTTCGTCAGTGTCAAAGCGATGTCGGAGACGTTTATAATGAATCTGAAAAATAAAAACAAAATAGAATTAGAAAAATTACTTTTAAAAATTTAATATAAAAAGTTATACTTACATTTCTGCGGTACTCGATGGGTATTATAACAAACAGAAGGATGTTAAAACCGCAAGAGTTCTTCCTGTTTTGAAAAAATGCTTGTAAACGCAAGTGAGTCGTAGACCAACACCAAAACCTAAAACCACAAACAATAATTATTTGATAATTAACTGAATGAGATATCGTAGTACTCAAGGACTCTTTAAACTAATCTTTATGAAAAAAAACGATTTAATAAGAACAACGTCAAGCACAGGCAGAAGGATGTTGAAACCGCAAGAGTTCTTCCCGTTTTCAAAAATGCATGTAAAGGCAAGTGAGTCATAGACCAACACCAAACCTCAAACCATAAGATTTTGTATCATTCAAGGACAAGGTCGTTTGGCTTTGAGATGTTATCTGACATCATATCTTATGTGCGTTTTTACTACAAAAAAGGGTAATGTATTCATCGCTATTAAACATATGTAATAGCTTACCTTTCCGCTTGTATTACTTGCTTTTAAAAAAAATATGACATAGTGAGGAAAAAAAGAATAAAATCAATTTTATTCATTATAATTAAGAGAATTAAGTTTTTTTTTACTACGATCTGCCTCTTATAAAATAATGGTAAATAAACTTTTACCTTACAGTTCTCCTCGAGTATTCTAATCGTGTAAAGAGCGACAGACGTCGTTGTTGAGGTTATTATTATGGGAACATTCGAAAAATCATTATTTTCTCTCATTCGCGCTGCCGATGAAAATTTGCGAAAGCAACTGACGTTGCTGAAATTTGAGAGTGAAATTATACAATGGATAGAATCATGTTCCGAGATTATTGATATTCTCACTAAAACATTGGAATGTGGTGATTTGATTTTATCATGTGGTACGCGACAAAAGTTAATTAATAGAATCGCATATTTCAAGTGTTTGAAAAAACGAGTGCTTTCGGACAAGGTGAAAAGTGGTCAAGGACTCAGTACTCCTAAAACATTAGATTTAAGGTGGGAAACTGTAGTGGAAAAATCAGCGTTTCAAAGTCGAATATCCACCGGTATGGTTGTCAATATTCGACATACCGATCCTAAGCAATTTCTGCGAAATGCTGAGAAATTGGTCATTGAAAATATTTCCAATTTGTTGGAGACTCACAAGTGCATTAAAGTGAACATAGTGCTCAACGCTGATTTCATCGATAAAGATAAAAGTGTTGATTTGAAGCACTTTGAAACGAAAAATCATCAGTTGCTGTCGACTTCCGACTTGAAGGAATGGTATGAAAGTAAAATTGTGAAAGCAATAATGACATCGTTGGAGGAATTTCAAGAGAGAGGCAGTGGTTGGGCACTTTCAAAAATTATCAATTTGATAGTGAATATTAACAAGTGTAATCCAATGCAAGCTGCATGCTTTTTTGAACTACCGAAATCCATTATGCATAAGCGAGCTGTAGTGAATGTAAAATCAAATGACGATGCGTGTTTCGCTTGGGCTCTCACGGCAGCTCTTTATCCTGTTGATAAAAATGGGGATAGAAGTTCTTCCTATCCACATTATGAATTAGTTTTCAATACTGATGGAATAACATTTCCCATGAATTTACAACAAATTAAGAAATTTGAGCGGATAAACGACCTATCCATTAATGTATACACACTGGCGGAATCTTCTGAAGGAAAAAGAGTTTTGGAATGTCTACCCCTGCGACTGTGTGAGGAAAAGAGGGAAAAACATGTAAATTTATTGCTCATTGTGAATGAGGAAACGGGAAAGGCACATTTTGCATGGATAAAAAACTTATCAAGATTGGTATCTAATCAAATCAATAAAAATCATCATGCAAAATACATTTGTGATAGGTAATTATTCACAGTATTCTACTAATTTAATTACACATCTCTCTTTGAACTATTTGAATTAACGTCATCGTTTTTTTTTGTCTTCATTTACAGATGTCTACATTACTGCTACAATGAGGAAAGTCTTGAACGACATGTAATTGATTGCAATCGAATCAATAAATGTAAAATCACTCTGCCAACGGAGGAGAAAAAGATGTTACATTTTGAGAATTTCAAGAGGAAAATTCGTTTACCGTACGTAGTATACGCCGATATCGAATGTATACTAAGAGATACTGTTCTTCAAGACAAAGAAGAAGAGTGCTGTGAAACATTCCCTTATCAAGAACATATACCGTATAGTGTTGGTTATTATATACATTGTGATTTTGATTCGAATCAGTGTAAATACGTTGCTTACAGGGGAGGAGTGGAATGTATTCAGTGGTTCGTTCAACAATTGCATGAAATCGTATTGGATAAATTTTCCAATCGTGTGGAAGTTAAAATGTGGCCCATGACTCGCGATGAATCAATTGAATTTCAAAATGCAACACATTGCCACATTTGCGAACGAGAGTTTGCAGAGACGGATGAGAGGGTAAGAGATCATTGCCATTTGACTGGTGAATACCGTGGACCGGCACATAAGGGCTGCAATTTAAACTACAAAGACTCGTTTGTACTTCCGGTGATATTTCACAATTTGAGCAATTACGATGCTCATTTCATAATTCGCGATGTTGCCAATGCCTTCAAAAGTGATAATGATGATGATAATGATAATGATGATAATGGAATAAATATTAAAATTTTACCACAAACGAGTGAGAAATACATTTCATTTGTAAAGTACGTAAAAGTGGGAGTGAGGAATGGAAAGAGAGTGTTTGTGCAACTGAGATTTATCGATTCGTTGCGCTTCATGCAATCGAGTTTGGAAAAATTGGCGTTGCTTCTCGTCGAAAAAAAGACAACTGCTGCTGCTGCTGCTGCTGCTGCTGCTAACATGAAGATACTTAAATCATGTTTCGGCAGCGGCGACGGTGGTGGTGATCTCGATAACGAAAGTTTGAACTTGTTAATGCGTAAAGGTGTGTTTCCATACGACTACATCACCGATACAAAGAAATTGGAAGAATCATCTTTACCCTCACATCGGGATTTTTACAGCAAATTAAATGCATGTGACATCACCAAAGAGGATTACCAACATGCCGTGAATGTCTGGAATCATTTTAAAATACAAACGTTGGGTCAATACAGTGATTTGTACCTCAAAACTGACGTTTTATTACTAGCAGATGTTTTTGAAAATTTTCGTGTACAATGCATGAATAACTATGGACTGGATCCTGCACATTATTTTACTCTTCCCGGCTATACGTGGGACGCAATGCTCAAATACACAAAGATCTCCTTGGAATTATTTACCGACATTGACATGCTCATGTTCGTGGAACGAGGTATTCGGGGTGGATTGAGTCAATGCTCACACAGATACGCGAAAGCCAACAACAAGTATATGGGTGATGAGTCATACAATCCAATGGAAAAATCGCGATACCTCATGTATTACGATATTAACAATTTGTATGGATGGGCAATGTCTGAACCATTACCCTATGGAGAATTTCAGTGGATCGATGATTCTGAATTAGATATTTACAATTTGAGTGTGGATTCTACCATAGGTTATATCCTCGAAGTCGATTTGGAATATCCTGTGGAATTGCACGACATACATGCAGATTTACCATTTTGTACGGAACAGCAAGATCCATCAACATTTAGCACAACAGGAGAGGAGCAGCAGCAGCAGCAGCAGCAGCAGAAGAAAAAAACTCGAAATTCTAAATTGTTGGCAACCGTTTGCGATAAGACTCATTATGTCATTCACTATCGTGCATTACAGCAAGCTCTGAAACATGGACTCGTATTGCGTAAAATTCATCGTGTATTGCAATTCAAACAATCACCCTGGCTCCGCGAATACATCAACCTAAATACACGTTTGAGAACTGCAGCTACGAATGACTTTGAGAAGAATCTCTTCAAACTCATGAATAATGCTGTTTTTGGTAAAACCATGGAGAATGTGCGTAATCATCGAGATATTAAACTCGTTACACGATGGGACGGAAGATATGGAGCAGAAGTACTTATTGCAAAACCCAATTTTCACAATCGCACAATTTTCAGCGAAGATTTGGTGGCCATTGAACTCAACAAGCTGAACATTTACTTCAACAAACCGATATACGTAGGTATGTCGATTCTCGATATCTCGAAAATCCTCCTTTACGATTTTCATCATGCTTATATGCGGGAGCGCTATGGAGATCAGTGCAAAGTACTATACACTGACACGGACAGTCTAATCTATGAACTTGTGTGTGATGATGTGTATGAAATTATGAAGCGTGATATTGATAGGTTCGATACAAGTGATTATAGTGAAAATAATGTATATGAAATGCCTCGTGTCAATAAAAAAATTCCCGGGTTGATGAAAGATGAAAACAATGGTATGATAATGAGTGAATTTGTCGGTTTACGAGCAAAGATGTATGCGTATCGTGTGAGGGGTAAGGATGATTGTAAGAAAATCAAGGGAGTCAGGCGTAATACGATAGCGCGTGAAATAAATTTTGACGACTATCTGAATTGTCTACGTGAAAAAACGATTCACAAGCGTAAGCAGCGAAGTATTCGTTCGAAATTACACAAAATGTTTACGATATGTGAACGTAAAGTTGCACTAAATCCATATGATGATAAGAGATTTGTGTTGGCCGATTTAGTTACCACATTACCATGGGGACATTATAAAATAATGGAAAAAAATAAATGATTGAGAGAATGTAATTTTTATTCATACACATACATGTAGTAATTACAATACATTTGTTTTATCAATCCACGAATTGTGTGTTTTATCGAGACCCAACCATTTAACAAACACCTTATTTTCCTTTTTCCGTAAAATTCGTTCCACCAGGTAGACATTGGGATCTGCAACTGCGTGAAGTTCCTTCTCGTAGAATCCACCGTGAATGGGTTGACCCATGGAGTCTCGCAAGAGATAGGTAATTGGGTTGGTCCTTTGCACCTCAACTATTTCGAAGACTTCGCTGGACCAATTCGGAGTATAACCTTTGGCGAATATACTCTTGTATTTGCTCACACGCACGTGATCGCCGACTTTGAAGCGCGCTGGTCCAATAATTTTCACATTGCTGTATACCGTTGCAAGTAGATCATTTGCATTTTTTCGAGTGACGTCAATTGGGCGTTTTCCAGTGGTTCGATGTCGACGCTCATTATATCTTTTCACGAGATCTGGCAGTATTTTGATCCATTTGTAATTTCCATTGAGAGTAAAGAGTTTCCACATGTTGTTTTTCAATGTTCTATTCCAACGCTCAACAATTGAGGCTTTCATTATACTGTAGGTTGAATAATGATTGATTTCTAACTTTTTCACGACTCTCTCTTGAAAATCCGCATTGTAGAATTCTTTGCCGTTGTCAGTCTGCAAATTTTTAGGTTGTCGTCCACTTTGACGTATAACCTTGAGGAATGCATCACTTACGTTTTTACCTGCTTTAGATTTAACAGGTAATGCCCATCCATGTTTCGATAATACATCGATTATCGTAAGAATATACTTGTAGCCGGCATTGAGTCTTGAATACGTTTGCATATCAACGAGATCGGCTTGCCATAAGTCGTCATATCCCTTTACGATAACGCGTCTACGGGGAAAGTTTCGTCGAGCAGGAGCATGCAATTCATCCACTAACAATTTCTTTTCTTTACTCATTTTCACTTTTCATTGTCCAGTATTACCGCAGCATAATACTAAAACTATGACAAAGCAGTCCATACAATTTTTACATTTTCTCTCTGTATCACTATCGGCAGACGATTCCGGATTTACAATATATTTCTTCTTATTTCTCATAACCTTTTTTTCTTGCAAATGTCTCTAAATTGGTTTTTTTCTCGTACCATTAACTGTTTTCCAAAGATCATCGATATCACTTTTAATAGCGGTGATTTGCTCTACGTTGGATTTACTAACATTCTCAATATTATTCTTCAGACTCGCATAATGTTGTAGTAGAAGGAGATTGATGGTACTCTTGAATGTGTTGAAGTTATCCACATTGGATTTTTGTATGTTATCAAAATTAGTCTTAAGCTCTATACACTTTTGTTCGAAATGCGCGTTGTTCGCCGTAAGCAGTCTATTTATATCATTTTCCTGTATATTCCGTATCTTCTCCTCAATTTCCCTCATGAGTTTATCACGAGAAATTTTAATATTTTTAAGCATTGATTTATCAAGTGCATCTTCAATCTTTTCAACTTTCATTTTTAAAATTTCATTTAGGATGCTTTCGACGTTTTTAATATTAGACCTCATGTTCTCATTTAGATCATTTGTTATTTGATTCAATTGTTTATTCACGTCTATGGCTATTAAATTTTCTCGTTTATCCATTTCATCTTTAACCTTATCATCCACGTAACGTTTATGAACGACATCGTCAGCCTCTGTGGGTGTTGCAAGCCTTTGAATTTTTCTACCACCGGCATTGTACGCATTGTTCTTTACATCCAAGTATAACGCATTCTTGTAAACGTAATTTTTAAGAATCATTCGCTCACCAATCGAAACTCTCTCTACTGCAGATGAACCAATACCTCTTTGCAGTGATACTCCGAATTTGTTAATGGACATTTTGCAACTGATGGGTTATTTCAATTTTCGCATTAATTTATAATTAATCCAGCCTCTCTAAGTTCCTCGATAATCGAAACGATTTCGTTATCGTGTCCCGTGTGTCCAGCTGCTTGTGAGGCAAACAAGAGTCGTAATCTGTCTACCAACTCGTTTGCATCATCCCAATGAACGTAATCTATAGCGTTATTCGTAACTTTCATATCGAATGGTATTCTCCTTTTTTTATTACCTCCACTAATTTTTTTTACTCTTGTCATAGCACCTGCGACTCTAATATTGAATAATGGTGCAATTATATGCTTATATTTGTATCCCCTATTACCCAAAACTCGTTCAGTTGATAAATTTAGACGTTTATGAGCGTTCGTTGATATTAAAATGTTTTTGTACGTTTGCAAATCTGTATTTGTGTAGAGGGTGATATTGGGTTTTTTCATAAAGATTAGTTCAAAGAGTCCTTGAGTATCACGATATCTCGTACCGTTAATCAACAAATAATCATTGTTATCCACATCAAAGGCAGCATTTCCCATAACCAGTTTGTCTTTATCAAAATGAACACCGTACACGGTGTCAATGGTGTTACTCCTATCAGTAAAAAGACGTTCCAAGTATAATTTTGACAATGGACCCATATTTCTAGTAAAGTGACTCATTATTTGTTCACGTTCTTCGGGGTTGTTCATCATACCCCTAATGGACGTTTCCAGTACATTTTCTTCTTCATTATCATCAACTTCTTCAAAATCATCATCATCATCATCATTATCATTATTGTTGCGAGTCACAGAAGATGAGGAGGAAGGTCTGACTGCTGCTGCTGCTGCTACTGCTGCTGGTGTATAAGAAAGTTTTCTTCGTATTTGTAATCTTGGAGTCGATGCATCAGTCAACGTCAAATCACTTTGTTTTCTCTTTTTAGACACCCTTTTTCGTTCTGAAGGCTGTTGCTTTTGCAATACTGGTGAAATTGGTGGAATATCCGTTTTTGGTGAAGATGGTGGTGGTGGTGATGGTGATGGTGATGCCTTCATCGAAAATTTTGCTGTTGCAGGAGATTCAATTGAAGTGTTTTCAACCAAACGTTTGAGTGGGTCGATGATAGGTTTCAGATTCTTCTCAAGCATATCGTCACTCTCCATTTTTCCAACTTTTAGCGCTTGATGTTTTGCTCGAATAGTTTTACGCGTTTTCGCGATTTCCTTGATAACTTTCTCCCTCTCCATCTCGCTGGGTGTTTCATAAACGACTGACACTTTCAGAGATGAACAAAGTCATTAAATCCACGTCTGTAACGACCCTTATTCAATGCACTGTCTTTATCTATAACAACAAATCCATATTTGTATTGCCAACAGATTGCACATAAATCACTAAATTTTTCATACGTCATGTCGGTATTAACATGATCGTTGTAAATGTGTTTGAGATTTGTTCCATCCTGCTTGAAGAGAATCAGCAAATTTGCATTATCGCGAATCAAATGTTTTGGAATTTTTGCATAAGTCTGACAAAGGTAGAAACAATCTACATTAGAGTGTCTACCCATAGAAAAGTATTCTCTTATAGCGTCCTGTTTATCACAAGCAACGTCATCAAACACGAATACCGAATCGGGAGCAGCGTCAGATGGTGGAATTACGTCTACAGTATTGGAGAATGTAAAATAGCCTATGTCTTTCATTGGTTCGAGAAGATGCTCGAGATAACGATATTTTGGTTGTTGTAATGATTTTGAGTAGACGTAAACGTTATTGAAACGCACTCCATTCGGACTTTCAAGCAAACTCAATAGTACATTGGTTTTTCCACAATTTGACGGTCCACAAATTATCCCACGAATTGTATTTGGTAACATATGACCATGTCTACGAGTGTGAAGGGGGATGTGGTTAAACATCTTATCTGTGATGTGTATACTCGATGATTGCTTCACGAATCGCATAATTGACGCGGTGGTGTGATTTGAAAATATGGGAAATTCAGCTATTTATACAACTCGGTGTGATTGAAAAGTATCAGTGCTACTATGGATTTTACAGAGGTATCATTAAAAAATATATATAATCTCACAGCCGATGAATTGGAATTTATTCCGAAGATTGATCTTTTAAAGCATTGTGCACATGCAATACACTATATTTGGGATAAATTACCGGAACACATTAAGGCTGATCCGGAAGTTCAACGTTATCGCCGTTGCATGAAACATTATAATCGATCGAAGAATTCTACACAATTTGACGGTCCATCACCCATGATAAAAGATTGTTATTTATGCTTTATGGGAACAAAGGAGGAGGAGGAGGAGGAGGAGGACAAGGAAAACGAAGCGGTGGAAGTATCGTCAACAGTGTAATAAATGCTTTACCTTTTGAATTACATATACCTGGTTATCAGTATTGTGGACCTGGAACACATCTACAAAAGCGACTAGCACGTGGTGATCGAGGCATTAATCCATTGGACGCAGCCTGTCGCGAACACGATATAGCCTACTCGCAACATCGAGATTTGAACAAAAGACGCGAAGCTGATCGAATATTAGCTCAACGAGCTAAGCAACGTATAACTGCTAGAGACTCATCTTTATCCGAGAGAGCAGCTGCTGCTGCCACTTGGGCTGCTATGAAGGCGAAAACGAAATTGGGAATGGGAATGAAGAAGAGGCAAAAGAGCATGATGACGAGAAAGAAGAAGAAGAAGATTGGGAAGAAACGAGTAGTCAAATACCGTTCACTACCGCTAGCTAAACGAGGTGGATTTTTACCTTTGATTGCACCAGTCCTTGCAGCCCTTGGCTCCTTGGCAGGTGGGGCCGCCACTGTAGCAAAATCTGTCAATGACGCAGCAGCGAAACGCAAAATGCTGATGGAAATAGAACGTCATAATCGTGCTATCGAGGGAAAAGGTCTCTACCTAGCACCCTATAGGAAGAGCGGAAGAGGATTCAAGAGGACAGCACAACGACGAAAAAAAAAAAACGTAAATGAAACAACCACCAACTGTCAATTGGAACAACTGTGTCAAAACATACCGTATTTTCGAGGAGTATTTATGCGTAATAATTTACCTTTGAGAATTCGAAAAAATGAGTGTGGTATCGTGAATTTGGATGATCAGCAAGGTCCCGGGACTCACTGGGTTGCTTATGTGGTGAAGAACAAGGAGCACGTAAAGTATTTCGATAGCTTTGGAAATCTCAAGCCACCTGTGGAATTGATTCGCTACTTTGGTGGTACTACAAAAAGCATCAATTACAATCATGATCGTTATCAAGAATACAATAGCACCAATTGTGGTCAGTTGTGTGTTGACTTTCTTCGGAAGAATACATAAATATGACGTCATTAACGCTCACGCTAACTGGTGACAGTTCCATTTTATCAGCAAATTACTTTCCTCCGATAAACTTGGAGGCAATTGGTAGCGAATTTGAACTTGGTTTGGTGGATTTGCAAACATTTAACACCATTCCCAACGTTGATTCGACTAATAACAAATTTTACTATGACAAAGACAAGATTGTGGTTATACCTGAGGGTTCATATGAATTGGCTTCCATAGCAGAGTATCTCAACCGAGAAATGGCTACAACAGATAATGAATATCCCCTTACTTTACGCGCAAATAACAACACATTGCAGAGTGAGATACAATGTGAATATGAAGTGGATTTCACAAAACCAAATAATATTGGACAGCTTTTGGGGTTTTCCACCAATCGCGTACTCAAGGCGAAAGAACTTTACGAATCCGATACACCTGTGAAAATCATTAAAGTCAACATGATTCGCATAGAGTGTAATATAACTACTGGCTCGTACAGCAATGAACATCTTACACATACGATTCACGAATTTTCACCGAGAGTTCCACCAGGATATAAAATATCGGAAACACCGCCACAAATCATTTATCTGCCAGTTGTTGCACGTGTCATAGACAATTTGACATTACGCATTGTCGATCAGAACGGTCATCTCGTAGACTTGCGTGGAGAAGAAGTAACAATTAGACTTCATGTAAGAGGGAAAAATGCTAATATATAATAGTGAGAACCGAGACGCGCGTAATCATTCGAGCGGTGATAGCGCTTCAAAAGGCGGTGTAAAGATTTGCAGCAGCAGCAGCAGCAGCAGCAGCAGCAGAAAAAATAGACTCACCGTGGAAAACGCAAAATTTCTCAAATCTTTGGGATTCGTAATTGCATATCGCAAACAATAAGAAGAAGAAAGAAAAATGTCCATCGTAGACGTACTGAACATTTCGAGAAAACCGATTTTCGACAATCGCATCACCAAATTGGAACTTCACGCTTACAATCCCTACTCCAGTACAGCACTCAATCACAACGATGAGATAAGAATACCGATACAACAGCAGGATTTGTACACCCTACCGCATCAGAGTTTGCTCTACATCGAAGGTCGACTGGAAACGACGAATGCACCGGAAGATCATCCAATACACTTGGACAATAATTGCATGGCTTTCCTCTTTGATGAGATACGTTATGAGCTGAATGGTGTGGAAATAGATCGCTGTAGAAACGTCGGTATTACCACTACCATGAAAAACATTGTAAGCTTAACTCGAACTGGTGGAAGGTCTATGGGATCAACAGGATGGCTTTATGGAGATTTATATGTACCTGTAGCTGTAAATGGACCCACTCATTTCAATTATTGCATACCACTGCACATGCTTTTGGGTTTTTGCGAAGACTATCAACATATTGTAATGAATGCTCATCATGAATTAATTTTGATAAGGTCACGTACAGACTTTAACTCTCTGTTCACTGGAACGGCGAATGCCCTAGCACCAAATGTTCAAGCAAAAATTGTCTTGACAAAAGTCCAATGGCGCATGCCAAACGTTTATCTCGAGGAGGTCACCAAACTCTCTCTTTTGCGAATTCTCGAGAGCGGTCGTGAAATCAGCATGGCTTTTCGCTCCTGGGATCTCTACGAATATCCCCTTCTACAGACGACAACGAAGCATACCTGGGCCGTGAAATCTACCGCGCAACTGGAGAAACCGCGATACGTCATCTTCGGTTTGCAGACCAACAGAAAAAATGATTTGAAACGACACATGACGGAATTTGATCATTGTAATTTAACAAATGTACGGTTATATCTAAATTCGGAAATTTATCCATATGAAAATTTAAATGTTGATTTTGACAAAAATTATTACGCCATCCTGTACGATATGTACTGGAAATTCCGTCCATCGTATTACGATAAAGAAGACGGACATTCACCGTTATTGACACCATCGGAGTACATAACGCGTGCACCAATCGTCGTCATCGATTGCTCACGTCAAAACGAATCGATAAAAAGTGCCACAGTTGACATGAGAATTGAATTTGAATGTAAAGACAATGTGCCTCAAGACACTCAAGCATTTTGTCTTATCCTTCACGATCGTATCGTAGAGTATAGTGCACTCACCAATGTAGTTCGAAAATTGTAATGAAAAATTTCATTAATCATACACACACGTGCATCTATGTATTAAAATGGAAAAGTTGAAATAAAAAATTTTAATAATGTATATTTATTGTATCATCAATTTTTTCTTACAAACAACCTTTTTCCCCATTCCACTCCTCAGTCAATCTTCATACGTTGGTAGAATAGTATCATCATGAATCAGCTAATTATAAATTTAGAGGAAAAAGTGATTCAACGACTATCGTCTCCTCATGATTATGATGATGATGATTTACAACGACAACGACGATGTGGACGACGACGACGGCGACAACAACGACCATTTACTCTATATCCAAAAAATCCATCAACATTAATTGCCGATCTCGTTCCAGCAGCAGTAGCTGCTCATTCTACCGAAAATTATCGTGACTTTCGTGAAAGGATATTGAAGGAAATAACAACAAATATCGATAGAGACAATAATACTGCTTCAGTAATGTGGCAACAACAACAACAACAACGACGACGATGTGATAAGGAAGATGAAATTTGTATACGAGCAGCATTTCTTGAGCAGGAGAATGTAAAACTTAGATATGAACTCGACGCTCTGAGAAATGAAATTTCTAAATTACAATCTAATAAAATTATATTCTATGATAGAGTAGTAGTAGTAGTAGATGACGTTAAATAGTAATATATTCTTAGAAATTACTCATAGCATCAATCTATCTTGGAACGGTTTAGAAATTACTCATAGTATCAATCTCTCCCTTGGAACGACAGTAACGTCTTTGCAATGGACGCTCGCGTGCTTCAATTATCGTTAACGTTTTTGTTTGCAATTGTTGCTATTACATCACCAACACAAATTAATCTAACCGAAGCTGTTAATTATCTACGACGGTATGGTTATTTAATTGATAATAAGAGTGATAACGGAAGTGCTTATTCTTACAAAATAACGGATGTGAATTTACAAAATGCCGTGTCGTTGTTTCAAGAATACAGTAAACTACCCGTGGACGGAATACTAAATCAACAGACATTTGAGAAAATGCAATTACCTCGTTGTGGCAATGAAGACGATTTACTGAATTACGAATTTTCGATAAAAAAGTGGGATACCAATCATTTGACGTGGCGTTTCATTTTACCCAAACCCGAATCCCTCGAAATCGCGAAAAAATCCTTTGCCCTTTGGGCACGACATTCTCCACTCACGTTTACCGAACGTCGCGGTAGTGATGCCAACATCGTTATTTCCTTCAAAAAACTTGCTCATCGATTTGAAAAAATGGGTCATGGTGGTAAATGTAAGAGTGATTTTGATGGTAAAGGTCATGTATTGGCTCATGCTTTCAATCCACATGCTCAGGGAAATACAACGGAAATTCACATGGATGAAGATGAAAATTGGTTCATGGGATATGGTATTCCTCCTGATAAAAATCAAATTAGTTTTTTCTCCGTTTTGGTGCATGAAATAGGACACGCTATTGGTCTAGCACACAGCACCGATAAAAATGCCATAATGTACGCACTGTACAAGCATCCGGATGCCAATGAAACCATCCACTTGAACTTGGATGATATTCTTGGAATTCAAAATCTCTATGGAACGAAGAGATCATCGGAAATTGAAACAACGACAAACAGACGCACCATTCACTTCTCCACTACCACCATCGCCCCCACCACTAGGGCTCCTCGGAAATTTGCACCTGATGTCGAAGGATCACGGATAGATTTGTGTAAATTGAAATACGTCGATGGGCTATTGATTGTGAATAAGCGAATGTACATATTCTATAGGAAGTGGGTGTGGCCCATGAACGTTGGTGCGAAAAACTATGAAAAACCACAACTCATTAGAAATTGGCTGCCGTTTTTACCGAATAATTTTTCAAGAATAACAGCTGTATATCAAACACCCATGAATGATGATGTTGTATTGTTTGTTAAAAATCAAACTTACAGAATGAAATTTCCAAGTTTAGAGCTAATCCAAGGTTGGCCAAAACCCATAACTGCGTACAAACTTTCAGCCAGTGCGACTAAAATCCGTGGAGTCGTTAATACCTACACGGGGCGAACACTAATCTTCTACAACGATAATTACTACACGGAATATGACGAATGTTTTCATCATCCAAAAAAATATGGTATAGTCTCCACGGATTTTCATGGTTTACCCGGGAGAATAATAAGCGCATTCAGATATACTAATGGAATGCTCTACTTTTTCGACCGGACAAACTTCTACGAATATAACGAATTTACAAACAACTTGGTTAGATCGGGAAAATTCGATCTCACTCTATTTGGCATTGAATGTGCGAATGAAAGTATTTTACAACAATTGAAAAATCTATTGTCCCGATTGTCCAGTGTGACTGATAATAATTACGATCTAGACGAAGAAGAAGAAGATGATAATTATGAATAATAACACGAGGAAAAAAAATGTAATTCTTTGTCTACTTAAAAACAATGCAATAAAGAAATGAAACTTTTGAAAAAATAATATTTTATGTTTCTCTCTCATTACATGTTTCTCCAACCACATCATGCGTCATCATCAACCTTCCTCTTTAACAAGTTTCTGCATGTATTAAAAAAGTAATATCTACCTCCTTATCTCATTATGTATCAACCTTCTTTTACTCATTAACGAAAAAAAAAATCCTACAAGT
>CATKWD010000022.1:57500-131000 GCA_949825005.1 Gasteruption jaculator
CTTGGTCCAATTTCAGTGGTTTTTTTTGTGAATTGTGGGTCAAATTTATATTTAAAATGTGCGTCTAAGGTTTCTCTTCAAAATGATATGCCTTTTGTTCATCTGTGACTGTGTTTGTGGATTTTATTATGTGTTTTATGTTGTGACAGTTTACACGTGCTACGTATATGGAACTTTCTTTTGTTAATAACTTTTTATCTTGACAAAAACTTTGGGTTGAATTTTTTATGGTTTGTAGAGCTCGACTAGACCTTTCGTTTTTATATTTGTACATATGATAATTATTTCTCCTCTCAAAGTTATGGGGTTTTTAAGAATTGATTAACTTTTGTTTATAACTTTGGACATACGCCCTTCTGACAGGAAATATTAGTGTGATTGTGTAGTGCAGGTCCTCGTGATACGTCCCACAAAAAATCATAAGTGTATTGTGCGTAGGAGGCCGGATGCAAGCCGATGAAAATCTGAAGTGGATGGGTATCGCCACGTGGCTGATTTCTCACATGTAGGAATACAGTCATCCATCTTGCGTGAGTAAGGCAATGCTCTAAGATTGACTTAAGCATAGGAACTTGTCCAAGCTAGTGGATAAGTTCATAGACTACCTTTATTAATGCAACCTTGGTTTAGCGGCAAATTCAAAGCCAACTCGTTGTACTCTACAGACAATATTAATCTTAATTAATAATTTTTACCACTGTTTCTTCGGACGACCGGCAAATTCAAATCTTATCTGCTCCCTTAATTCGTAAGCTAAATTTAAAAACTAGTTCCGCGGCAAATTCAAATTTTACTCTATCGTATTTAATAATTTATTATAAATCATCTGTATTAAAATTGTAACAACAACTTCCCGACTTCGCAGGAGGCATAGACACTCTTCAACTTCATAATATATTAACCTTTGACCCAACTTCAGCCGAACTTCACCCAAATCCGCACGTATTCTAGTCAAACTTCACTCCACTTTATTACAAACTTCACGACTCTTATTACATTATACCCAACTTCAGGAAATAAATAACGAAACTTCACTAAACTTCATACAACATTGACTCTCAACTTCATCTGACTACCTTACTTGACAACCATACCTCATTACTTCACCTTACCACACAATTCCTTTCCCAATTTCACTTCACATCTTCACCCAACTGCATTCAACTTCACTCCCACGTCACCCAAATTCATCTAACTTCATCCCTTTTCATCAACATCACTCCTATTCACATAACTTCCGTCCCAAATCACCAACTTCACTTCACATCTTCACCCAACTGCATTCAACTTCACTTCTACGTCACCCAAATTCACCTAACTTCATCCCTCTTCACCAGCATCACTCCTATTCACATAACTTCAGTCCCAAATCACCAACTTCACTCTCACTTCACACAAATTCACCCTCACTTCATACAATTTCACTCTCACTTCTCTCAATTTCCCCCCAAACTTCACCAAATTCACCCCCACTACAGCAACTTCACCACCACTTCACCAACTTCACCCCAACTTCAACCAACTTCACCGCCACTTCACTTCCACTTCATCCTAACTTCACCAACTTCACTCCAACTTCACCCCCACTTCTCCAACTTCACCTCCAATTCACCAGCTTCACTTCCACTTAACCCTCACTGCACAACTTCACTTCTGCTTCTACCCTACTTCATCAACTTCACCTTCACTTCGACCCTATTTCACCAATAGCACTCCCATTTCAGTTCCACTTCTCCCAAATTCACTTCCATCTCGCCAACTTCACTGTTTCTCATCAACCTCACTTCCAATTCTGTCCCACTTCGCCTTCCTTTCACCAACTTCACTTATATTTACCAACTCAATTTTCTTTTCACGCTACTTGACTTTACTTCACTCAGTCACCAAACTTCATTCCACTTTATCCAATTTCACCCGACTTCACTTCCACTAATCTGACACTAACTTCACTCCACTTCATTTCAATTTTGCACCACACTCACCAACATTTTAAGCTTCACCAAACTCGCTCATACTTCACCTTCTTACCAATCAACATCGCTCCAAACTTAGAATCACAATGAGCTCGACGCCTAGGGGGCAGAAGAGGGTTGCGACCTCCCCGGCCGGAAGTACATCAAGTGCCGAATTTACACCGTCTCCGTGCGAACCCCTCATCTCTGGGCACTACTTAAGAGAATTGGATGAAGGTGTTAACCTTAATTATAATGTGCTGATGACAAGGCTGCTGAAAAGTAAAGAATCTATTGAAAAACGGACAGAGATTCAAGAAGCAATGGGCTACCTTTTGAAAGCTTTCAGCTTAGTCTCCAAAGGCTATGCAACGCTTCTCATGGAACGGGAAGTGGTTTATTCCATGAACTCGAGAATGGAAACCGTACTGGAGAGGGCGCTCTCCACATCAAGGACCCTTAAGGGGGGGGTATGGTTTTGAGGGTTCAAAAAAAGTGATTTTTTTTTATTGCATATTATGAAAGTATAGTATTTCAAGAATGTTGTCTGTTAATAGGAAGTCAATCGGAGCAAAACTCACAAAGATATAGCTTTGGAAGTAGACGTGTCTCGAACGACTACCTGAGCTGTAACCGCTCAGCGGGAAGGCAGTTGTTTCTCAATCTCTTTTGTTATCTTCTTTTGTTATTGTCCAATCTTCTTTTGTTATTCTCCAATCTTCTTTTGTTATTGTCCAATCTTCTTTTGTTATTGTCCCTAAGCAGTTTCCAGAAAGGTCTTAGACAGGGTCGTTGTAACGGTACCCCGGTACCTGGTGTTGCTTCATTTTCGAAGCAGACGCGGAGTGTAACAGTCGTGTTGTATTTTCTTACTCTATTTCGTTGTGATATTTTTGTTGTTCGCAAAATGCCGAGAAAAGTTTCCAGAGAGTGTAGAAAGGAGAGTGGTAAAAAGTTGTATCGAGGTAAAAAAATAGTTCCTCCGCATAAACGAAGAAACGATGACGATATTGAGACAAGGAGTACGTCAACGAAAAAAATCAGACTAAGTTTTAGCCAAGAAGTTGCTGAAGATACAAATAAGCATTTCAGAATCATTGATTTTCTGTTAGTTTTTTCAACAATTTCTACGTTAGTGAAGTGTGCAGTTTGTGATAGTACAGTATCATTTCAGTGTTGTGGCAAAATAGGTCTTGGTTTCAAGATAAAAATAAAATGTGAAAAATGCAAAGAACCTCGTTACGTTCCGTCTAGTGAACGAGTAGATGATCATATGTATGAAGTGAACTACCGATTTGCTTTCGTGATGCGAGTTTTAGGCTTGGGATTAGCTGGTTGTGACAAATTCTGCGGACTGATGGATTTATCCAGTAATTTCGTAGCAAAATCGGTATACCAGAATTACTTGAAGAAAATGTGCTCCAGTGTGACGAATGCCGCAAAAAGATTTTTTGTTTCTGCGATAGAGGAAGAAAAAGCAGCTATGTGTAGAGAAAAAAATATTGAATCTTCATCAGAATTAACCGTATCAGGCGATGGAACTTGGAAAAAGCGTGGATTTTCTTCTTTATATGGCGTGGCTTCCTTGATTGGATATTACACCGGAAAAGTCGTCGATGTTCTCGTAAAAAGTTCATACTGTCACATGTGTGTTACTTGGAAGAATAAGCTTGATTCTGCAGAGTTCGAAGAATGGCAAGAGAACCATATAAATGAAGATCAATGTTCTGCAAATCACAAAGGAGCATCCGGTAACATGGAAGTCGACGCAATTGTCACAATGTTCAAAAGATCGCAAGAGAATAACGTGAAGATTCGCAACTATATTGGAGATGGTGACTCGAAAACATATAGTGGTGTTATCAATGCTGAACCTTATGGTGAAAATTTTCTAGTCAATAAAAAAGAATGTGTTGGACACGTCCAAAAAAGGATGGGAACTCGTTTGCGTGATTTAGTCAAAAAAACTATGACTGATAGTGAAACCAAAACTGGAAAAAAAATTTAAAAAAAAACTCTCTCAGGTAAAGGGAAACTGACTGCAAAAATGATTGATAAGCTCACCCAGTACTATGGTCGTGCAATTCGTTTCAATTCTAATTCTGTAGAAGAAATGAAGAAAGCCATTTGGGCTACTTACTATCATTATGCCTCAACCGATGCAAAACCACAACACGAAAACTGCCCTAGCGGAGAAGACTCATGGTGTGAATGGCAGAAAGCTGCAGCTTCAAACAAGCTGAATAATTTCAAACACACATATTCTGCTCTACCAACTGATGTTTTACAAGGAATCAAGCCAATTTATGAAGATTTAAGCAAAGATGCTCTCCTAGAGCGATGTATTGGCGGATTCACACAAAATAATAATGAGAGTTTGAACCAGCTTATTTGGAAGATTGCGCCGAAAGTTGAGAGTGGTTCAGCAATTATCGTCGAATTTGCATCTTCAGTGGCTGCTTGTGTTTTCAATGAAGGCTGTAAAGCTTATTTAACCTTCCTAGAAGAGATGCGAATAAGTACTGGTCCAAGTTGTCATGGATGGGCGCTTCGAACCAACGATATTCGAATGAACAGAGCAGATGAGCGAGCAGCTGAAACCGCTAAAAATGATAGAATTCGCCGCAGACTTGATAAAAAAGATGCTTTGGACATTCTTGACGAAAGTTCTATACTCTATGGTCCCGGCATTGATGATTCTATGTGAGTAAAATAAAAAATAAATAGCTTACTAAGTTTTATCAGGGTCTTTTCGCTACGAAAAACTTTAAACGCGTTTTTCTCAAGTCGATGTTTTTTGAGTCGGTGCACACTGTATCTGAAAATCTATTCAACCGATCGTTCTCAAATTTTTTACAGTATTTCCTTACATAATTTATGAGGTAACCCTGGCGAGATTTTTTCGTCTTTGATTTTATTTTTCTTATTATTAACAACAATAGTCATGAATTTAGGCCAAAAATCGGTATTTTCACTTTCAAGTCTTGTAAAAAGTTCAAAAATTAAAAAAAATGGAAAAACTCGGCAGCGATACCTAGAGGGACATAAAAATTAAGGAAAAAACTTTGGTTATTTCATTTCAGATGATCCAGTGCTGAGATATGATGTGCACCGCAAAATGTATTTCTTCTGAGGCGCCTGCGAAGAATTGCTGCCATTCGGTCAATTTTCAATATTTTTGAACCAATATTTCACAGAATATAGTTCAATTACTACTCTTTAATGTACAACAATCAGAAATAAATGTACTTTCACCGTACGCCCAAAAAAAAATCTGTAAAAACCTGTTTTTTTCTGCCTTCAAAACCATACCCCCCCCTTAACGAAGACAGGATCAGAACCATAATGAGAGAGGAAATTGGGGCAATATCTACAAGCAACTCTCTGCATCAGGAATTAAACACAGCCGAAATCAAACAAAGTATAGTGGATGAAATTAGTACAGTGATTAATGGCAAGCTAGCTGGAACTCTAGAACAGGGTCCTCCCACTAAATCCTACTCACAGGCCGTCCAAAACTCGATTAAAGTTCCCTATGGGCCTACGGTGAATGTGAGCAAGACCATCAACATGGTGATAGGACCGAACGAAGCATCTAAGGGCACACTTAGGAATGCGGATGACGTGAAGAAACTCTTGAAGGAAAAAATTGATCCCGCAGCGTTCGACCTCAAAGTCTCAAGTGTTCGGAGAATGGCCTCTGGAGAACTCAAAGTGGTAGCAGAATCAGGTGATTTGGAGAAACTCAGACAATCCAATCAATTGGAAAAAGCCGGGCTCAGTTTAAGAGTCTTGGAGAAATTTGACCCTAGACTCCTCATTTCTGGCATCCCATCGGATATGACAAGCGAAGACATAATCTCGAGCCTTACGCGGCTGAACCTGGATGAGAAGAACGAAGAGCCCAAAATGATATATCTTTTCCCCTCGAACGGGAAGAGAACTAGGAGGTGTATCATCCAGGTTACAGCGGAAACCAGACAGAGTCTTCTTCGCAAAAACGGAGTATACGTGGGCTGGGCCAGGTGTAACGTTAGAGACTATGTGAGAATAATCCAGTGTTTTAAGTGTCTTAGTTTTGGACACCTCAGTTCCAAGTGTACCGCTAGTTTTGACGTCTGCGGGCGCTGTGATGGCAGACATGAGACGAGATCATGCAGCTGTGATTATGACTTACTTAAGTGCCACAATTGCCACAAAGAAGGTAGGCCGGACGTTAAACACTCAGCTCTCGATGGCAATAAGTGTCCAATCTTAGGAAAATTTATTAAGGACAGGATGCGGAGCATAAACTATATCTAGATACCCATACTTTTTAGGAAGTCATAGTTTAGGTTAAGATTCATTATATATATATTTTTTCTGTTTTTTTCTATTTTCTATTTTTTTTTTTTCTTCTCTTCGCATTTTTATCTTTGTCCTTCCTTCCTGTTTCAATTGTTCTCATGTATCTACTTTTACTTATCTTCTTAAATGTCTTCTTTTAAATTAAAATAATTCTAATATCTCTTTAACTATACTATAACCCGTTAAGCGGGTCGTTACATCATCAAAGGGAGGTGTTTCCATAACAATACCTACTCTTCTTTTGTAAGAGGGGTGGAACTACCTTAGTTGTTGAGAAAGTGATACCTTCAACTAACCTCCCTAAATAATCCTTTCTAATTCTTTCTAATTATTTCTAATTTTACTGACTCTTATACCTACTTGTCTCTTTGATTTAGTTCTCTACCGCTGTGCCAATATTACTGTGTTTATACAATTTTAATTTATTAGCTAAACTCTTAATTTGGATTTGTGTCTCTCGTATCTATTTTAATTTATTAGCTAAACTCTTAATTTGTGTTCGTGTCTCTCTTATCTATTTATTTATTTATTTATTCCGACCCTTTCATTGCGGTTGATTAAAGTAACTTTACAATGATACATTGCGTTTGCGGAAAATCATTTGCTACGGAATCGGGACTAAAACAGCATCTCAGACGAAGATATTGTAGAGGAGCCAACGCGGAGGAACAGCGGAAATGTACTTACTGTGGAAGAGAATTTTCTACGTACATGGGCGTGAGACAACATATTAGGCACGCGCACCCTGCTCAATACAACCGGGAACGGGAGGACGAAGTAGAAAACCCCATTAGGGATCCTTCTAGATGGACGGATGAAGAATTAATCCAAATGGCTCGCTTGGAAGCCTCATGTGAAAGTCCCTTTATTAACAAATTCTTACTCTGCAAACTACCGCATAGAACCTTGGAAAGTATTAAATCCAAAAGGAGACTGCAGGACTACAGAGAACTTGTGCGTGAGTTTCGAGGAAGCGGAGTTGACAGGGAGGATATAGAGGAAACAATTGAAAAAGAGGAACTTTTGGCTGGACGAACCAGCTCAACAGAGGAAAAGAACTCCAATAACGACGTGCAGCTGGACGAGGAGTGTAACCTTCGCGTCGATCTCGTCACGTTTAACCCTCCTCAAGACAACAACAATGAATTGGTTCCGGAATTAGGTATAAATGCTGAAGTGACAACTTGCACTTCTGATCTGCAATCTAATAGATCTAGCCTGAATCCGGAAGCCCCAGAATTTAGACCCAACGCTTTCACTGGAGATAGTACGGGCTATCGATCGGAAAGCCACAACAATTACTCAGGATTCGAGCAATTCATAGAAGGATTGATCAAGCAGACACCTGATTGGGACCAGGATGACCTTGTGCTTACAAGAGCACTTGAACTAAGAGTAGCGGATAAACAACTAAGGAGAGAAATACTAGGTAACTGGTTGGAAAAACAATACCAAGGGAACTCACGGAAAGCTGCGGCCAGGGTTCGTAAAAAGAAAAGTCATGGAAGCAACGCTGGAACCGGCTCTGGAGAAGGGAGTAATGTACCCTCTAATAAGCACACACTGGCGAACAGCGGGAGGCCCTATAATAGGAATAAGAACAGAGCTATTATCTTCAAAGAGGTTCAGAAAATGTACAGGTCAAACAAATCAGAACTTGCCGCGTGTATTCTTGATGATAAGCCGATAAAAAACATCCAAGTCTCCCCACCTCTAAATGCTTTCTCCAATAAGTACAAAGATATTTTTGGCAAGAACTCCGCCACTGATGACACAGAAATCACGGACAGCAAAGAAAGTAATGAAGAATTTTGGGATCCCATTACCGAGGAAGAGGTTACTTGGGCGCTCAAGAATACTAGATCTCAAGCGGCTGGACCAGATGGACTGAGACTCTCCGATCTGAAACCCTGGAAAAAAGGAAAAGTGATGCTACTGTTGAATGTGATGCTGTTTTGGAGATGCATCCCAGATAAAATTAAAAATAGCAGAACGATCTTTATCCCCAAAGCGGGAGAACTCTCCTTGGTAGATAATTGGAGGTCACTCACAATTTCCTCAATCCTGCTAAGAATTATAAATAAGATCATCGCGAGGAGATTCAGCGGCCTTCCTCTGCACCAGCTCCAGAGAGGTTTTAGGAAACTGGACGGAGTGATGGCGAACAACATCACACTTGATTGTGCGATAAAGGACTCGAGGAAAAATTGCAAAGGTTACAGCGTGGTATCGATTGATTTGAGGAAAGCCTTTGACTCGGTCTCACATAACTCTATCTCTCGAGCGTTAGACAGATTTGGGATTGACAGTAGGATGAAAGAGTTTATCATGGAGGGCTACAAGGACTCGTACACTTCTATCTGGGTAGGAAAACAACAAGGTGAATCAGTCAAAATAAACAGCGGAGTTAAACAGGGGGCCCCCTTGTCGCCAGTTCTTTTTAATATGGTCATGGATGAGCTCATTTGTAGGTTAGAGGTACAAAACAAAGGCCTGGATATGGGTAATCTACGGATCCCATGCCTGGGTTATGCCGATGATATTGTCATATTGGCTCGGTCTACTAAAGATTAGTAGTATAGCAATGCCGTTTCTAACTCAGGAGCTCTGAGGGGGGGTGAAGGGCATTGCGGGGTGAAGGGGATGGGCGTGGCCAGTGGGCGGGGAGGTAAGTAGTTGGAGGGGATAAACGGTGGGGGGGGGGGGGGGGGGTAAGTGGTTGGGGGGTAAATGGTGGGGGGTAAGTGGTTGGGGGAAGTGGTTAGGGGGGGGAAGTGGGCGAAGTGGTGGGCGGGTTAGCTGACGATTGGTTGACGGTAATTTGTTGGAAGGTTTTGATTGGATGGTTGGATGGCGGTGGTGGGGGGTAGCAGGTCGAAACTTGTCAGGAGGGCTTCGCGGCTTTTTTTTTTTTACCGCCGCGGACGACCTTGATTGGTGACAACAATTAAGGTGAGAAAGAAGCTGGATACGTCATAATGTGAGAGTGAGTGAGAGAGGAGGTAGGTAGGTATTAATTTTAATTAAATGTGGGTAGAGATAATTATGTATGATTAAAAAAACTCTCACGCGCGTGAGAGAAGGATATATATATTATTTTTAAGTGACATGTGGTATTATGATCAAAACTCACCGCGCGTGAGAGAGGTAGATATCATTTTTAAGTGATATGTGGTACTATGTATAATCAAAACTCACCACGCGTAAGAGAGAGAGGTAGATATTATTTTTAAGGTTTACAATGATGCATGATATGGTTGGGCAACTTGTAGGATTTTTTTTTTCGTTAATGAGTAAAAGAAGGTTGATACATAATGAGATAAGGAGGTAGATATTACTTTTTTAATACATGCAGAAACTTGTTAAAGAGGAAGGTTGATGATGACGCATGATGTGGTTGGAGAAACATGTAATGAGAGAGAAACATAAAATATTATTTTTTCAAAAGTTTCATTTCTTTATTGCATTGTTTTTAAGTAGACAAAGAATTACATTTTTTTTCCTCGTGTTATTATTCATAATTATCATCTTCTTCTTCTTCGTCTAGATCGTAATTATTATCAGTCACACTGGACAATCGGGACAATAGATTTTTCAATTGTTGTAAAATACTTTCATTCGCACATTCAATGCCAAATAGAGTGAGATCGAATTTTCCCGATCTAACCAAGTTGTTTGTAAATTCGTTATATTCGTAGAAGTTTGTCCGGTCGAAAAAGTAGAGCATTCCATTAGTATATCTGAATGCGCTTATTATTCTCCCGGGTAAACCATGAAAATCCGTGGAGACTATACCATATTTTTTTGGTTGATGAAAACATTCATCATATTCCGTGTAGTAATTATCGTTGTAGAAGATTAGTGTTCGCCCCGTGTAGGTATTAACGACTCCACGGATTTTAGTCGCACTGGCTGAAAGTTTGTACGCAGTTATGGGTTTTGGCCAACCTTGGATTAGCTCTAAACTTGGAAATTTCATTCTGTAAGTTTGATTTTTAACAAACAATACAACATCATCATTCATGGGTGTTTGATATACAGCTGTTATTCTTGAAAAATTATTCGGTAAAAACGGCAGCCAATTTCTAATGAGTTGTGGTTTTTCATAGTTTTTCGCACCAACGTTCATGGGCCACACCCACTTCCTATAGAATATGTACATTCGCTTATTCACAATCAATAGCCCATCGACGTATTTCAATTTACACAAATCTATCCGTGATCCTTCGACATCAGGTGCAAATTTCCGAGGAGCCCTAGTGGTGGGGGCGATGGTGGTAGTGGAGAAGTGAATGGTGCGTCTGTTTGTCGTTGTTTCAATTTCCGATGATCTCTTCGTTCCATAGAGATTTTGAATTCCAAGAATATCATCCAAGTTCAAGTCGATGGTTTCATTGGCATCCGGATGCTTGTACAGTGCGTACATTATGGCATTTTTATCGGTGCTGTGTGCTAGACCAATAGCGTGTCCTATTTCATGCACCAAAACGGAGAAAAAACTAATTTGATTTTTATCAGGAGGAATACCATATCCCATGAACCAATTTTCATCTTCATCCATGTGAATTTCCGTTGTATTTCCCTGAGCATGTGGATTGAAAGCATGAGCCAATACATGACCTTTACCATCAAAATCACTCTTACATTTACCACCATGACCCATTTTTTCAAATCGATGAGCAAGTTTTTTGAAGGAAATAACGATGTTGGCATCACTACCGCGACGTTCGGTAAACGTGAGTGGAGAATGTCGTGCCCAAAGGGCAAAGGCTTTTTTCGCGATTTCGAGGGATTCGGGTTTGGGTAAAATGAAACGCCACGTCAAATGATTGGTATCCCACTTTTTTATCGAAAATTCGTAATTCAGTAAATCGTCTTCATTGCCACAACGAGGTATTTGCATTTTCTCAAATGTCTGTTGATTTAGTATTCCGTCCACGGGTAGTTTACTGTATTCTTGAAACAACGACACGGCATTTTGTAAATTCACATCCGTTATTTTGTAAGAATAAGCACTTCCGTTATCACTCTTATTATCAATTAAATAACCATACCGTCGTAGATAATTAACAGCTTCGGTTAGATTAATTTGTGTTGGTGATGTAATAGCAACAATTGCAAACAAAAACGTTAACGATAATTGAAGCACGCGAGCGTCCATTGCAAAGACGTTACTGTCGTTCCAAGGGAGAGATTGATACTATGAGTAATTTCTAAACCGTTCCAAGATAGATTGATGCTATGAGTAATTTCTAAGAATATATTACTATTTAACGTCATCTACTACTACTACTACTCTATCATAGAATATAATTTTATTAGATTGTAATTTAGAAATTTCATTTCTCAGAGCGTCGAGTTCATATCTAAGTTTTACATTCTCCTGCTCAAGAAATGCTGCTCGTATACAAATTTCATCTTCCTTATCACATCGTCGTCGTTGTTGTTGTTGTTGTTGCCACATTACTGAAGCAGTATTATTGTCTCTATCGATATTTGTTGTTATTTCCTTCAATATCCTTTCACGAAAATCACGATAATTTTCGGTAGAATGAGCAGCTACTGCTGCTGGAACGAGATCGGCAATTAATGTTGATGGATTTTTTGGATATAGAGTAAATGGTCGTTGTTGTCGCCGTCGTCGTCGTCCACATCGTCGTTGTCGTTGTAAATCATCATCATCATAATCATGAGGAGACGATAGTCGTTGAATCACTTTTTCCTCTAAATTTATAATTAGCTGATTCATGATGATACTATTCTACCAACGTATGAAGATTGACTGAGGAGTGGAATGGGGAAAAAGGTTGTTTGTAAGAAAAAATTGATGATACAATAAATATACATTATTAAAATTTTTTATTTCAACTTTTCCATTTTAATACATAGATGCACGTGTGTGTATGATTAATGAAATTTTTCATTACAATTTTCGAACTACATTGGTGAGTGCACTATACTCTACGATACGATCGTGAAGGATAAGACAAAATGCTTGAGTGTCTTGAGGCACATTGTCTTTACATTCAAATTCAATTCTCATGTCAACTGTGGCACTTTTTATCGATTCGTTTTGACGTGAGCAATCGATGACGACGATTGGTGCACGCGTTATGTACTCCGATGGTGTCAATAACGGTGAATGTCCGTCTTCTTTATCGTAATACGATGGACGGAATTTCCAGTACATATCGTACAGGATGGCGTAATAATTTTTGTCAAAATCAACATTTAAATTTTCATATGGATAAATTTCCGAATTTAGATATAACCGTACATTTGTTAAATTACAATGATCAAATTCCGTCATGTGTCGTTTCAAATCATTTTTTCTGTTGGTCTGCAAACCGAAGATGACGTATCGCGGTTTCTCCAGTTGCGCGGTAGATTTCACGGCCCAGGTATGCTTCGTTGTCGTCTGTAGAAGGGGATATTCGTAGAGATCCCAGGAGCGAAAAGCCATGCTGATTTCACGACCGCTCTCGAGAATTCGCAAAAGAGAGAGTTTGGTGACCTCCTCGAGATAAACGTTTGGCATGCGCCATTGGACTTTTGTCAAGACAATTTTTGCTTGAACATTTGGTGCTAGGGCATTCGCCGTTCCAGTGAACAGAGAGTTAAAGTCTGTACGTGACCTTATCAAAATTAATTCATGATGAGCATTCATTACAATATGTTGATAGTCTTCGCAAAAACCCAAAAGCATGTGCAGTGGTATGCAATAATTGAAATGAGTGGGTCCATTTACAGCTACAGGTACATATAAATCTCCATAAAGCCATCCTGTTGATCCCATAGACCTTCCACCAGTTCGAGTTAAGCTTACAATGTTTTTCATGGTAGTGGTAATACCGACGTTTCTACAGCGATCTATTTCCACACCATTCAGCTCATAACGTATCTCATCAAAGAGGAAAGCCATGCAATTATTGTCCAAGTGTATTGGATGATCTTCCGGTGCATTCGTCGTTTCCAGTCGACCTTCGATGTAGAGCAAACTCTGATGCGGTAGGGTGTACAAATCCTGCTGTTGTATCGGTATTCTTATCTCATCGTTGTGATTGAGTGCTGTACTGGAGTAGGGATTGTAAGCGTGAAGTTCCAATTTGGTGATGCGATTGTCGAAAATCGGTTTTCTCGAAATGTTCAGTACGTCTACGATGGACATTTTTCTTTCTTCTTCTTATTGTTTGCGATATGCAATTACGAATCCCAAAGATTTGAGAAATTTTGCGTTTTCCACGGTGAGTCTATTTTTTCTGCTGCTGCTGCTGCTGCTGCTGCTGCTGCAAATCTTTACACCGCCTTTTGAAGCGCTATCACCGCTCGAATGATTACGCGCGTCTCGGTTCTCACTATTATATATTAGCATTTTTCCCTCTTACATGAAGTCTAATTGTTACTTCTTCTCCACGCAAGTCTACGAGATGACCGTTCTGATCGACAATGCGTAATGTCAAATTGTCTATGACACGTGCAACAACTGGCAGATAAATGATTTGTGGCGGTGTTTCCGATATTTTATATCCTGGTGGAACTCTCGGTGAAAATTCGTGAATCGTATGTGTAAGATGTTCATTGCTGTACGAGCCAGTAGTTATATTACACTCTATGCGAATCATGTTGACTTTAATGATTTTCACAGGTGTATCGGATTCGTAAAGTTCTTTCGCCTTGAGTACGCGATTGGTGGAAAACCCCAAAAGCTGTCCAATATTATTTGGTTTTGTGAAATCCACTTCATATTCACATTGTATCTCACTCTGCAATGTGTTGTTATTTGCGCGTAAAGTAAGGGGATATTCATTATCTGTTGTAGCCATTTCTCGGTTGAGATACTCTGCTATGGAAGCCAATTCATATGAACCCTCAGGTATAACCACAATCTTGTCTTTGTCATAGTAAAATTTGTTATTAGTCGAATCAACGTTGGGAATGGTGTTAAATGTTTGCAAATCCACCAAACCAAGTTCAAATTCGCTACCAATTGCCTCCAAGTTTATCGGAGGAAAGTAATTTGCTGATAAAATGGAACTGTCACCAGTTAGCGTGAGCGTTAATGACGTCATATTTATGTATTCTTCCGAAGAAAGTCAACACACAACTGACCACAATTGGTGCTATTGTATTCTTGATAACGATCATGATTGTAATTGATGCTTTTTGTAGTACCACCAAAGTAGCGAATCAATTCCACAGGTGGCTTGAGATTTCCAAAGCTATCGAAATACTTTACGTGCTCCTTGTTCTTCACCACATAAGCAACCCAGTGAGTCCCGGGACCTTGCTGATCATCCAAATTCACGATACCACACTCATTTTTTCGAATTCTCAAAGGTAAATTATTACGCATAAATACTCCTCGAAAATACGGTATGTTTTGACACAGTTGTTCCAATTGACAGTTGGTGGTTGTTTCATTTACGTTTTTTTTTTTTCGTCGTTGTGCTGTCCTCTTGAATCCTCTTCCGCTCTTCCTATAGGGTGCTAGGTAGAGACCTTTTCCCTCGATAGCACGATTATGACGTTCTATTTCCATCAGCATTTTGCGTTTCGCTGCTGCGTCATTGACAGATTTTGCTACAGTGGCGGCCCCACCTGCCAAGGAGCCAAGGGCTGCAAGGACTGGTGCAATCAAAGGTAAAAATCCACCTCGTTTAGCTAGCGGTAGTGAACGGTATTTGACTACTCGTTTCTTCCCAATCTTCTTCTTCTTCTTTCTCGTCATCATGCTCTTTTGCCTCTTCTTCATTCCCATTCCCAATTTCGTTTTCGCCTTCATAGCAGCCCAAGTGGCAGCAGCAGCTGCTCTCTCGGATAAAGATGAGTCTCTAGCAGTTATACGTTGCTTAGCTCGTTGAGCTAATATTCGATCAGCTTCGCGTCTTTTGTTCAAATCTCGATGTTGCGAGTAGGCTATATCGTGTTCGCGACAGGCTGCGTCCAATGGATTAATGCCTCGATCACCACGTGCTAGTCGCTTTTGTAGATGTGTTCCAGGTCCACAATACTGATAACCAGGTATATGTAATTCAAAAGGTAAAGCATTTATTACACTGTTGACGATACTTCCACCGCTTCGTTTTCCTTGTCCTCCTCCTCCTCCTCCTCCTCCTTTGTTCCCATAAAGCATAAATAACAATCTTTTATCATGGGTGATGGACCGTCAAATTGTGTAGAATTCTTCGATCGATTATAATGTTTCATGCAACGGCGATAACGTTGAACTTCCGGATCAGCCTTAATGTGTTCCGGTAATTTATCCCAAATATAGTGTATTGCATGTGCACAATGCTTTAAAAGAACAATCTTCGGAATAAATTCCAATTCATCGGCTGTGAGATTATATATATTTTTTAATGATACCTCTGTAAAATCCATAGTAGCACTGATACTTTTCAATCACACCGAGTTGTATAAATAGCTGAATTTCCCATATTTTCAAATCACACCACCGCGTCAATTATGCGATTCGTGAAGCAATCATCGAGTATACACATCACAGATAAGATGTTTAACCACATCCCCCTTCACACTCGTAGACATGGTCATATGTTACCAAATACAATTCGTGGGATAATTTGTGGACCGTCAAATTGTGGAAAAACCAATGTACTATTGAGTTTGCTTGAAAGTCCGAATGGAGTGCGTTTCAATAACGTTTACGTCTACTCAAAATCATTACAACAACCAAAATATCGTTATCTCGAGCATCTTCTCGAACCAATGAAAGACATAGGCTATTTTACATTCTCCAATACTGTAGACGTAATTCCACCATCTGACGCTGCTCCCGATTCGGTATTCGTGTTTGATGACGTTGCTTGTGATAAACAGGACGCTATAAGAGAATACTTTTCTATGGGTAGACACTCTAATGTAGATTGTTTCTACCTTTGTCAGACTTATGCAAAAATTCCAAAACATTTGATTCGCGATAATGCAAATTTGCTGATTCTCTTCAAGCAGGATGGAACAAATCTCAAACACATTTACAACGATCATGTTAATACCGACATGACGTATGAAAAATTTAGTGATTTATGTGCAATCTGTTGGCAATACAAATATGGATTTGTTGTAATAGATAAAGACAGTGCATTGAATAAGGGTCGTTACAGACGTGGATTTAATGACTTTGTTCATCTCTGAAAGTGTCAGTCGTTTATGAAACACCCAGCGAGATGGAGAGGGAGAAAGTTATCAAGGAAATCGCGAAAACGCGTAAAACTATTCGAGCAAAACATCAAGCGCTAAAAGTTGGAAAAATGGAGAGTGACGATATGCTTGAGAAGAATCTGAAACCTATCATCGACCCACTCAAACGTTTGGTTGAAAACACTTCAATTGAATCTCCTGCAACAGCAAAATTTTCGATGAAGGCATCACCATCACCATCACCACCACCACCATCTTCACCAAAAACGGATATTCCACCAATTTCACCAGTATTGCAAAAGCAACAGCCTTCAGAACGAAAAAGGGTGTCTAAAAAGAGAAAACAAAGTGATTTGACGTTGACTGATGCATCGACTCCAAGATTACAAATACGAAGAAAACTTTCTTATACACCAGCAGCAGTAGCAGCAGCAGCAGCAGTCAGACCTTCCTCCTCATCTTCTGTGACTCGCAACAATAATGATAATGATGATGATGATGATGATTTTGAAGAAGTTGATGATAATGAAGAAGAAAATGTACTGGAAACGTCCATTAGGGGTATGATGAACAACCCCGAAGAACGTGAACAAATAATGAGTCACTTTACTAGAAATATGGGTCCATTGTCAAAATTATACTTGGAACGTCTTTTTACTGATAGGAGTAACACCATTGACACCGTGTACGGTGTTCATTTTGATAAAGACAAACTGGTTATGGGAAATGCTGTCTTTGATGTGGATAACAATGATTATTTGTTGATTAACGGTACGAGATATCGTGGTACTCAAGGACTCTTTGAACTAATCTTTATGAAAAAACCCAATATCACCCTCTACACAAATACAGATTTGCAAACGTACAAAAACATTTTAATATCAACGAACGCTCATAAACGTCTAAATTTATCAACTGAACGAGTTTTGGGTAATAGGGGATACAAATATAAGCATATAATTGCACCATTATTCAATATTAGAGTCGCAGGTGCTATGACAAGAGTAAAAAAAATTAGTGGAGGTAATAAAAAAAGGAGAATACCATTCGATATGAAAGTTACGAATAACGCTATAGATTACGTTCATTGGGATGATGCAAACGAGTTGGTAGACAGATTACGACTCTTGTTTGCCTCACAAGCAGCTGGACACACGGGACACGATAACGAAATCGTTTCGATTATCGAGGAACTTAGAGAGGCTGGATTAATTATAAATTAATGCGAAAATTGAAATAACCCATCAGTTGCAAAATGTCCATTAACAAATTCGGAGTATCACTGCAAAGAGGTATTGGTTCATCTGCAGTAGAGAGAGTTTCGATTGGTGAGCGAATGATTCTTAAAAATTACGTTTACAAGAATGCGTTATACTTGGATGTAAAGAACAATGCGTACAATGCCGGTGGTAGAAAAATTCAAAGGCTTGCAACACCCACAGAGGCTGACGATGTCGTTCATAAACGTTACGTGGATGATAAGGTTAAAGATGAAATGGATAAACGAGAAAATTTAATAGCCATAGACGTGAATAAACAATTGAATCAAATAACAAATGATCTAAATGAGAACATGAGGTCTAATATTAAAAACGTCGAAAGCATCCTAAATGAAATTTTAAAAATGAAAGTTGAAAAGATTGAAGATGCACTTGATAAATCAATGCTTAAAAATATTAAAATTTCTCGTGATAAACTCATGAGGGAAATTGAGGAGAAGATACGGAATATACAGGAAAATGATATAAATAGACTGCTTACGGCGAACAACGCGCATTTCGAACAAAAGTGTATAGAGCTTAAGACTAATTTTGATAACATACAAAAATCCAATGTGGATAACTTCAACACATTCAAGAGTACCATCAATCTCCTTCTACTACAACATTATGCGAGTCTGAAGAATAATATTGAGAATGTTAGTAAATCCAACGTAGAGCAAATCACCGCTATTAAAAGTGATATCGATGATCTTTGGAAAACAGTTAATGGTACGAGAAAAAAACCAATTTAGAGACATTTGCAAGAAAAAAAGGTTATGAGAAATAAGAAGAAATATATTGTAAATCCGGAATCGTCTGCCGATAGTGATACAGAGAGAAAATGTAAAAATTGTATGGACTGCTTTGTCATAGTTTTAGTATTATGCTGCGGTAATACTGGACAATGAAAAGTGAAAATGAGTAAAGAAAAGAAATTGTTAGTGGATGAATTGCATGCTCCTGCTCGACGAAACTTTCCCCGTAGACGCGTTATCGTAAAGGGATATGACGACTTATGGCAAGCCGATCTCGTTGATATGCAAACGTATTCAAGACTCAATGCCGGCTACAAGTATATTCTTACGATAATCGATGTATTATCGAAACATGGATGGGCATTACCTGTTAAATCTAAAGCAGGTAAAAACGTAAGTGATGCATTCCTCAAGGTTATACGTCAAAGTGGACGACAACCTAAAAATTTGCAGACTGACAACGGCAAAGAATTCTACAATGCGGATTTTCAAGAGAGAGTCGTGAAAAAGTTAGAAATCAATCATTATTCAACCTACAGTATAATGAAAGCCTCAATTGTTGAGCGTTGGAATAGAACATTGAAAAACAACATGTGGAAACTCTTTACTCTCAATGGAAATTACAAATGGATCAAAATACTGCCAGATCTCGTGAAAAGATATAATGAGCGTCGACATCGAACCACTGGAAAACGCCCAATTGACGTCACTCGAAAAAATGCAAATGATCTACTTGCAACGGTATACAGCAATGTGAAAATTATTGGACCAGCGCGCTTCAAAGTCGGCGATCACGTGCGTGTGAGCAAATACAAGAGTATATTCGCCAAAGGTTATACTCCGAATTGGTCCAGCGAAGTCTTCGAAATAGTTGAGGTGCAAAGGACCAACCCAATTACCTATCTCTTGCGAGACTCCATGGGTCAACCCATTCACGGTGGATTCTACGAGAAGGAACTTCACGCAGTTGCAGATCCCAATGTCTACCTGGTGGAACGAATTTTACGGAAAAAGGAAAATAAGGTGTTTGTTAAATGGTTGGGTCTCGATAAAACACACAATTCGTGGATTGATAAAACAAATGTATTGTAATTACTACATGTATGTGTATGAATAAAAATTACATTCTCTCAATCATTTATTTTTTTCCATTATTTTATAATGTCCCCATGGTAATGTGGTAACTAAATCGGCCAACACAAATCTCTTATCATCATATGGATTTAGTGCAACTTTACGTTCACATATCGTAAACATTTTGTGTAATTTCGAACGAATACTTCGCTGCTTACGCTTGTGAATCGTTTTTTCACGTAGACAATTCAGATAGTCGTCAAAATTTATTTCACGCGCTATCGTATTACGCCTGACTCCCTTGATTTTCTTACAATCATCCTTACCCCTCACACGATACGCATACATCTTTGCTCGTAAACCGACAAATTCACTCATTATCATACCATTGTTTTCATCTTTCATCAACCCGGGAATTTTTTTATTGACACGAGGCATTTCATATACATTATTTTCACTATAATCACTTGTATCGAACCTATCAATATCACGCTTCATAATTTCATACACATCATCACACACAAGTTCATAGATTAGACTGTCCGTGTCAGTGTATAGTACTTTGCACTGATCTCCATAGCGCTCCCGCATATAAGCATGATGAAAATCGTAAAGGAGGATTTTCGAGATATCGAGAATCGACATACCTACGTATATCGGTTTGTTGAAGTAAATGTTCAGCTTGTTGAGTTCAATGGCCACCAAATCTTCGCTGAAAATTGTGCGATTGTGAAAATTGGGTTTTGCAATAAGTACTTCTGCTCCATATCTTCCGTCCCATCGTGTAACGAGTTTAATATCTCGATGATTACGCACATTCTCCATGGTTTTACCAAAAACAGCATTATTCATGAGTTTGAAGAGATTCTTCTCAAAGTCATTCGTAGCTGCAGTTCTCAAACGTGTATTTAGGTTGATGTATTCGCGGAGCCAGGGTGATTGTTTGAATTGCAATACACGATGAATTTTACGCAATACGAGTCCATGTTTCAGAGCTTGCTGTAATGCACGATAGTGAATGACATAATGAGTCTTATCGCAAACGGTTGCCAACAATTTAGAATTTCGAGTTTTTTTCTTCTGCTGCTGCTGCTGCTGCTGCTGCTCCTCTCCTGTTGTGCTAAATGTTGATGGATCTTGCTGTTCCGTACAAAATGGTAAATCTGCATGTATGTCGTGCAATTCCACAGGATATTCCAAATCGACTTCGAGGATATAACCTATGGTAGAATCCACACTCAAATTGTAAATATCTAATTCAGAATCATCGATCCACTGAAATTCTCCATAGGGTAATGGTTCAGACATTGCCCATCCATACAAATTGTTAATATCGTAATACATGAGGTATCGCGATTTTTCCATTGGATTGTATGACTCATCACCCATATACTTGTTGTTGGCTTTCGCGTATCTGTGTGAGCATTGACTCAATCCACCCCGAATACCTCGTTCCACGAACATGAGCATGTCAATGTCGGTAAATAATTCCAAGGAGATCTTTGTGTATTTGAGCATTGCGTCCCACGTATAGCCGGGAAGAGTAAAATAATGTGCAGGATCCAGTCCATAGTTATTCATGCATTGTACACGAAAATTTTCAAAAACATCTGCTAGTAATAAAACGTCAGTTTTGAGGTACAAATCACTGTATTGACCCAACGTTTGTATTTTAAAATGATTCCAGACATTCACGGCATGTTGGTAATCCTCTTTGGTGATGTCACATGCATTTAATTTGCTGTAAAAATCCCGATGTGAGGGTAAAGATGATTCTTCCAATTTCTTTGTATCGGTGATGTAGTCGTATGGAAACACACCTTTACGCATTAACAAGTTCAAACTTTCGTTATCGAGATCACCACCACCGTCGCCGCTGCCGAAACATGATTTAAGTATCTTCATGTTAGCAGCAGCAGCAGCAGCAGCAGCAGCAGTTGTCTTTTTTTCGACGAGAAGCAACGCCAATTTTTCCAAACTCGATTGCATGAAGCGCAACGAATCGATAAATCTCAGTTGCACAAACACTCTCTTTCCATTCCTCACTCCCACTTTTACGTACTTTACAAATGAAATGTATTTCTCACTCGTTTGTGGTAAAATTTTAATATTTATTCCATTATCATCATTATCATTATCATCATCATTATCACTTTTGAAGGCATTGGCAACATCGCGAATTATGAAATGAGCATCGTAATTGCTCAAATTGTGAAATATCACCGGAAGTACAAACGAGTCTTTGTAGTTTAAATTGCAGCCCTTATGTGCCGGTCCACGGTATTCACCAGTCAAATGGCAATGATCTCTTACCCTCTCATCCGTCTCTGCAAACTCTCGTTCGCAAATGTGGCAATGTGTTGCATTTTGAAATTCAATTGATTCATCGCGAGTCATGGGCCACATTTTAACTTCCACACGATTGGAAAATTTATCCAATACGATTTCATGCAATTGTTGAACGAACCACTGAATACATTCCACTCCTCCCCTGTAAGCAACGTATTTACACTGATTCGAATCAAAATCACAATGTATATAATAACCAACACTATACGGTATATGTTCTTGATAAGGGAATGTTTCACAGCACTCTTCTTCTTTGTCTTGAAGAACAGTATCTCTTAGTATACATTCGATATCGGCGTATACTACGTACGGTAAACGAATTTTCCTCTTGAAATTCTCAAAATGTAACATCTTTTTCTCCTCCGTTGGCAGAGTGATTTTACATTTATTGATTCGATTGCAATCAATTACATGTCGTTCAAGACTTTCCTCATTGTAGCAGTAATGTAGACATCTGTAAATGAAGACAAAAAAAAACGATGACGTTAATTCAAATAGTTCAAAGAGAGATGTGTAATTAAATTAGTAGAATACTGTGAATAATTACCTATCACAAATGTATTTTGCATGATGATTTTTATTGATTTGATTAGATACCAATCTTGATAAGTTTTTTATCCATGCAAAATGTGCCTTTCCCGTTTCCTCATTCACAATGAGCAATAAATTTACATGTTTTTCCCTCTTTTCCTCACACAGTCGCAGGGGTAGACATTCCAAAACTCTTTTTCCTTCAGAAGATTCCGCCAGTGTGTATACATTAATGGATAGGTCGTTTATCCGCTCAAATTTCTTAATTTGTTGTAAATTCATGGGAAATGTTATTCCATCAGTATTGAAAACTAATTCATAATGTGGATAGGAAGAACTTCTATCCCCATTTTTATCAACAGGATAAAGAGCTGCCGTGAGAGCCCAAGCGAAACACGCATCGTCATTTGATTTTACATTCACTACAGCTCGCTTATGCATAATGGATTTCGGTAGTTCAAAAAAGCATGCAGCTTGCATTGGATTACACTTGTTAATATTCACTATCAAATTGATAATTTTTGAAAGTGCCCAACCACTGCCTCTCTCTTGAAATTCCTCCAACGATGTCATTATTGCTTTCACAATTTTACTTTCATACCATTCCTTCAAGTCGGAAGTCGACAGCAACTGATGATTTTTCGTTTCAAAGTGCTTCAAATCAACACTTTTATCTTTATCGATGAAATCAGCGTTGAGCACTATGTTCACTTTAATGCACTTGTGAGTCTCCAACAAATTGGAAATATTTTCAATGACCAATTTCTCAGCATTTCGCAGAAATTGCTTAGGATCGGTATGTCGAATATTGACAACCATACCGGTGGATATTCGACTTTGAAACGCTGATTTTTCCACTACAGTTTCCCACCTTAAATCTAATGTTTTAGGAGTACTGAGTCCTTGACCACTTTTCACCTTGTCCGAAAGCACTCGTTTTTTCAAACACTTGAAATATGCGATTCTATTAATTAACTTTTGTCGCGTACCACATGATAAAATCAAATCACCACATTCCAATGTTTTAGTGAGAATATCAATAATCTCGGAACATGATTCTATCCATTGTATAATTTCACTCTCAAATTTCAGCAACGTCAGTTGCTTTCGCAAATTTTCATCGGCAGCGCGAATGAGAGAAAATAATGATTTTTCGAATGTTCCCATAATAATAACCTCAACAACGACGTCTGTCGCTCTTTACACGATTAGAATACTCGAGGAGAACTGTAAGGTAAAAGTTTATTTACCATTATTTTATAAGAGGCAGATCGTAGTAAAAAAAAACTTAATTCTCTTAATTATAATGAATAAAATTGATTTTATTCTTTTTTTCCTCACTATGTCATATTTTTTTTAAAAGCAAGTAATACAAGCGGAAAGGTAAGCTATTACATATGTTTAATAGCGATGAATACATTACCCTTTTTTGTAGTAAAAACGCACATAAGATATGATGTCAGATAACATCTCAAAGCCAAACGACCTTGTCCTTGAATGATACAAAATCTTATGGTTTGAGGTTTGGTGTTGGTCTATGACTCACTTGCCTTTACATGCATTTTTGAAAACGGGAAGAACTCTTGCGGTTTCAACATCCTTCTGCCTGTGCTTGACGTTGTTCTTATTAAATCGTTTTTTTTCATAAAGATTAGTTTAAAGAGTCCTTGAGTACTACGATATCTCATTCAGTTAATTATCAAATAATTATTGTTTGTGGTTTTAGGTTTTGGTGTTGGTCTACGACTCACTTGCGTTTACAAGCATTTTTTCAAAACAGGAAGAACTCTTGCGGTTTTAACATCCTTCTGTTTGTTATAATACCCATCGAGTACCGCAGAAATGTAAGTATAACTTTTTATATTAAATTTTTAAAAGTAATTTTTCTAATTCTATTTTGTTTTTATTTTTCAGATTCATTATAAACGTCTCCGACATCGCTTTGACACTGACGAACTGTGGAATTGGAAAACAGAATATGGGATAGATACTCCTCTTTAAATGTAAGTATAGGTATGATGACTTTTTATGATAGTAATTTTTTATTATTTAATTCTAATTCTATTATTGTATTTTTTTAGTTTCATAATCATCATCATCATCAATATTGGGCTGGCTGGCTGAACGAGAATTCATTATAATTAAAAAATATTAAAATTTGTAAAATATAATTTTTTAAAAATAATAGGAATAAGGGAATTATGGGTAAATAAAACACAAATCATTTTTCTATTTTATTTTTCTCATACTTTATTACTAAAAAAAAAACCTATACAATAAAAACCGAAGCGATTTTTTCCCCTTAAATATATTATTTTTTTAATTTTGACTGTTAACGATGATGATCGTGGTGGTGAGGCTAATATTATTGATTAGTAGTTATGATAATTTCGATAATGCTAGTGATGATGACTGATGACATTGACAGTTATATCGTCAATAACTGACGAATATAATGCCCGAGAGTGCGATAGTAATTTTGACTATAAATGGTGAATAAATTCACCGTTTATAATCAACATTACTACCAAACTATCAGACACTATATCCATCAATTATCAGTGATATGACTTTCATTATCATCAATCATCATCACATGTACCATTAACGAAATTATCATAATTACTAATCAACAATATTAGCTTCAGCATCAACGCTCATCATCACCACCACCATTTTTTATTTTTATTTTTTATTTATTTTTTTTTCCCCTAAAAATCCTTAATTGTTAATTTCAGATGCTTTATTAAGTAATATGAAATTTTTTCTTATTTTACAATACAAATATTCTTTCTTATTGACTAACTAATTATACTAAACATTTTATTTTTTTGTATTTTTTTCTTTTTTACAATATATAATACCATTACCATAATTCTTAAAATATTTTTCAATAAACATACTTTTTTACATTTTTATTTATAAAAATTACAATTTTAAAAATATTTCTTTATTTTTTTATTTTTCAATTAAAAATTTTCCGTTAGATACCATGTGTTTTTTCCTTCTCCATATGAATAATTTAATTTATAAAATTTAGAGTCAAAATACCAAAAGGAATCATAAACAAATCTACGAGTTAATGAAATTTTCATTTTAAGTACATTTACTATGTCATTTAATCTTTGCATAATGATATTTTTACTCATATGAATCCAATGATAAGGAACACGAATTCTAATTTTTCGATATAAAGGTATATTAGTTGTGCAAATAAATTTAACTTCTCCCATATCACCTTCTATAAATGTAAAATAGGCGCTTAAAACTACCAGAGTTTTATCTTTAATTAAATTTTCAAAAACTTCTAAGGGTTTAAAATTTTCACCTGATGATGATGATGGTTGTTCCGATGAGTTCCTCTGTTTTTTCTCTGCTGATGGTGACGATGACGATGATACAGGGTCGGAATCTAAATTCCCATATGAGGGTAAGCCCCCATACATTGTTTCTTCGTCTTCGTCTTCTTCTTCTTCTTCTGCTTCTACTTCTTCTTCTTCTTTTTCAACAATTGTTTCATCAACTGATGTTGTGACTACCTCTTCTTCTTCTGCTTCTTCTTCTTCTGCTTCTTCTGCTTCTGCTTCTTCTGCTTCTTCTGCTTCTGCTTCTGCTTCTTCTTCTTCTTCTTCTTCCACATCCGTCTCTAATTCCTGACTGCGTTGAAGAAGATAATCGAATGATTTTTTCATTATTCCCATCATTTCATGATTAAACTGTCCAGGGCAGAATTTGCACAGTTTTAGGAAGAGCATTAGCGAACAAGTGAAACTGTAACAGAAAAATAAAAAAAATATTACAATTTTTGAAAAATAAAAAAATTATTACAATTTTTGAAAAATAAAAAAATATTACAATTTTTGAAAAATAAAATAATTATTACAATTTTTAAATTATTATTATAATATTTTATACTCACTGTGTCATGATTTTCAAAACAGTAGCTGTTTCGCTCATTCCCGCCTTCTTATTATCATTATCATTATCATCATCATCATCATTATCATCATCATCATCGTCATTCATGGTGCGAATTACATTTTCAAATTCGCCCATAACGTGCAACAATGTTAGTGCAGGATCCTTTTCCTCGGCTTGTATTTTTTGAAATGACTCCTTCACCAACTTCATATATTTATTACTATCTATCGGAATAATAATTAATACATCAACAAATAATTGAATGGCTGTCACGTATCTGAAACATATTAAAAAATAAAAATTTATTATACATTTTTTAAAAATAATAATATTTTTAAATAAAAAATTGAATAAAATTTAACTTACAATGCTAAAATCTCTGGCACTACTTGTCCAATGGTTTTCGATGATTTCTTCAACGCAGAAATTCTTTTTTTGATTTCCTCCATTTTCCGTTTTTTTTTTTCTTTGTAGAACAACGTTTTTATTTTTAATTGTCTTTAAAACTCAGCACTTCACTGTTTTTAAATTTTATTTTAAATAATGCAACCGTGTTGATTATTTGAATACTACTGTGTTATGCTCAAAACTTCTCGAGTTATATACGCGTTACTCCCAACGAGGACGACGACGACGATGAAACCACAACATCCTTTTTTCCCCTCCAACACTTCTCATATATTATCTCTCAACTGGTATTAATTAAGCTTTACTTTTCTCCTCGGCATGGTCTGTACTAATGAATTCAATAGAATTATATTTTCCACCCAAATATTTTAATAATAAAACTTTATTTTGAATCATTGTTTCTAATTCTGCTAATTGATTATCATCAATAGCTTCACCCATTCTTTTAGGGAGAAAAACTGAAAATTCGTTGCGAATCTCAGCGACAATACATACTCCATATCGCGTATTAACTCGTTTAATTTTAGTTATCACATATGTTTGCGATATCTCTAAATCACATAATTTTACTAGTGGTAATAAGTTCCGGGCAGCTCCAACTTTATTTATAGATTTTAATAATTCCATTATTTTTTTACTTGTGTACTATTACACTTTGACTCTTGCTCAATAACTAACTGCAGTCACTATTTGCTACAACCTTTTTATTCAAAACTTAAGCGGAACTACATGACGCAAAATATATATAAAATTTACAATTAAAATAATAATATCTTATTTGACATTTGCAACAAAATATGTTTGTAAAAAACATTTAAAAATCCTTGAATAAAACTTCAATATGTCTGTAGATTTTTTTATATTTTTTTACGAAACGGAAAACCACATCCTCTATAACAACTTTCTGCATGTATTAAAAAAGTAATATCTACCTCCTTATCTCATTATGTATCAACCTTCTTTTACTCATTAACGAAAAAAAAAATCCTACAAGTTGCCCAACCATATCATGCATCATTGTAAACTTTAAAAATGATATCTACCTCTCTCTCTTACGCGCGGTGAGTTTTGATCATACATAGTACCACATGTCACTTAAAAATGATATCTACCTCTCTCACGCGCGGTGAGTTTTGATCATAATACCACATGTCACTTAAAAATAATATATATATCCTTCTCTCACGCGCGTGAGAGTTAAACTTAAGCGGAACTACATGACGCAAAATATATATAAAATTTACAATTAAAATAATAATATCTTATTTGACATTTGCAACAAAATATGTCTGTAAAAAACATTTAAAAATCCTTGAATAAAACTTCAATATGTCTGTAGATTTTTTTATATTTTTTTACGAAACGGAAAACCACATCCTCTATAACAACTTTCTGCATGTATTAAAAAAGTAATATCTACCTCCTTATCTCATTATGTATCAACCTTCTTTTACTCATTAACGAAAAAAAAAATCCTACAAGTTGCCCAACCATATCATGCATCATTGTAAACCTTAAAAATAATATCTACCTCTCTCTCTTACGCGTGGTGAGTTTTGATTATACATAGTACCACATATCACTTAAAAATGATATCTACCTCTCTCACGCGCGGTGAGTTTTGATCATAATACCACATGTCACTTAAAAATAATATATATATCCTTCTCTCACGCGCGTGAGAGTTTTTTTAATCATACATAATTATCTCTACCCACATTTAATTAAAATTAATACCTACCTACCTCCTCTCTCACTCACTCTCACATTATGACGTATCCAGCTTCTTTCTCACCTTAATTGTTGTCACCAATCAAGGTCGTCCGCGGCGGTAAAAAAAAAAAAAGCCGCGAAGCCCTCCTGACAAGTTTCGACCTGCTACCCCCCACCACCGCCATCCAACCATCCAATCAAAACCTTCCAACAAATTACCGTCAACCAATCGTCAGCTAACCCGCCCACCACTTCGCCCACTTCCCCCCCCTAACCACTTCCCCCAACCACTTACCCCCCACCACTTACCCCCCCACCATTTACCCCCCAACCACTTACCCCCCCCCCCCACCGCTTATCCCCTCCAACTACTTACCTCCCCGCCCACTGGCCACGCCCATCCCCTTCACCCCGCAATGCCCTTCACCCCCCCTCAGAGCTCCTGAGTTAGAAACGGCATTGCTATACTACTAAGATTGCCAGGAAGAGCTCAATGTCGTCTCAAAATTTTTATCCGAAAGAAGTTTAGCAGTCAACCACAGTAAATGCATGGCTATATCCATGGGAGTCGTACCGGGCAAGAAAACCTTATTTAATATCACAAGGAATATATTTTATCTAAACGGCAAAACTCTTCCGCAGTGCCAACCAGGAGAACTCCTTAAATATCTGGGCACACGTTTTGGGGCCTTGGGTATGACAGGCCCACTCATCGAAGAAGGGAAAAAAGCGCTCCTGAGAGTGGAGAAATCTCCCTTGAAGCCTAATCAGAAGTTGGACATTATTAAAAGCTATTTGATTCCCAGACTTATTCACCAACTGCAGAACCCACGAATCACGGTAGGCGCCCTCAAACAAATGGACAAACTCTTACGTATGTCTACTAGGAAAATATTACACCTTACCAGAACGTGCGCCGACGCATTTCTACACGCCCCTATTAGAACGGGAGGGTTGGGCGTCACCTCTCTACGCTGCCTTATACCTAGGGTGCTCCTGAATAGACTACAGAATTTGGCTTCATCGGATGAACTTTATCTAAAAATTCTACAGACTTCCCAATATTACAGCGATCTTACGAGTAGGTTGTCTACCTGGTGTCGAACCACTGGAATGACCGGTGAGGAGTCCTCTAGGAAATGGTCTGATAATTTGGAGCGCTCATATTCAGGAAATGGGCTCCAGCAAGGGGGTTCTAACGGAAACAGTGGTGCTTGGATAAGCAATCCCCCAAAATTCTGGTCAGGAAGAGATTATGTGTGTGCCGTACAGCTTAGAGGGAACCTACTACCAACCAGGGGAATCCCTTCAAACCCTAGGGAAGCCAGGGGGTGTAGAGCAGGATGCAGGAGAACGGAATCACTCTCGCACATACTCCAAAAATGTCCAGCGACACACTGGCAAAGGATACAACGTCATGATAGGATTGTCAACTTGATTGGAAAGAAGGCTAAAAAGAAAGGATGGTCAGTGGCAATAGAGCAGCACTTACGATGCGAAAATGGTTTACTGAAAAAACCCGATCTTATCTTCCATAAAGGAGACGAAGCTATTATTTGCGACGTTACAATACCGTGGGAGGGGCCGGCAGACCTTAGGATCTCCTATAACAATAAGGTAGCCACTTACAACGACTGGATGACCAAAAGAGCTGCACTTAAGATTTACCGAGGATGTAACATTCGGGTGGAAGCCCTAGTGATCGGTGCTAGAGGGACGTGGTGCGCAAGAAACGATAAAATTATCAAAATGATTGGCATAGAACAAAAAGCGATTAAAGATCTTATTTGCAACACTATAAATGGTAGTATTTTGATACACAGGAGTTTCATGCGAGCGGTATTTTAACTAAGATTTTTCTTCTTTTGTTCTTTCGTCCAAGGTTAATTCTCTTCTTTTGTCTTGCTTGTGGTCTTTATCTTTTCTATGTCTATGTGTTCATCTGTATTTCTAGGCTTAATGTTCTGTTAATTGCATTTCCAATTTCTAATTATTTCTTTACATTACATATGCGTCTGATGGTACTTCGAATATAAACTATCCTAATTTTACATGTAAACCATATGTGCCTATGGTACTTACATCAGGAGCCCATTTTTAATTATGGTGCGAGTCGTTGGGCAGTTTTAATACTTGCCACGGCGGTGGAACTGTGCAACACAGGATGGATACCTCCGCGAGGTTTTCCCTGGATACGCACTCGTCGAACCGGGCGAGGGTGGCTAAACTCCATCTTCCTCTTAGAGGATTCCACTTTGCCTAATTTTCCCACCGCCCGGAGGCAATTCTCTTGGTAGCTGGAAATGGTTCTTAAGGAAACTTAAGTCCCTTAATAGTTCATTTAAAGATTGAAGTTGAACAGCGGAACTAAAATAAAGAGGTAACATTTTAAGTTTAAACTAACTCTTTTCTTTATTATTCTATTACTTTTCTATATTTCCAGCCAATGGGCGGCGTTAAGCCCAAAATATCCCCCACCGTATTCACGGAAGGGGTTAACCAATAGCCAAATGCCTCGTCATCTAATTAGTGACGCGCATGAATGGATTAACGAGATTCCCAAATCTGTCCCTATCTGAGTCTTGCTCCGACCGTCGTCGCGAGCAGACGTGCCTGTGCAGCTCCGTGACAGTCTTGCAGTAGTGCAAACCTTATATTGTCAGGCAGCGGTGCTCACGGGTATACGGCTCTACTACTGCGTGTAGTATATAGCGCGTAGGCTATGCCGAAGCTGCCGAAGGCTGGTGAGAAGTCCGAGGCGATGGAGGTGAGTCCGTCGGGGTCCGGTGTGGGTACTCGCCTCCACCGGAGCCCGTCGGGCCCCCTTCATGGCACTGCTCGGAAGGGGGCGCGACCGGTCTCTGGGAAGAGACTAAGAGAGGACGAGGATAGCGATCCGAAGGAGGATATCCCCAGTGAGGCGGAGGACTTTCTCAATGAAATGAGGATGACGACGACGGGTTTGCGATCGTACATCTTGTGCGAGTCCAGCAAGGTGTCGAAGACGGCCGTGGATGTTATTTTAAAAAAGGTAAGTGTGTATGAGAATATTTTGATGAATGTAGTGTGTGAGAATGAGCGATTGAAAACAAAACTGGATGTGAGTTTAAAATTGTGTGCTGGTGAGAACATGAAAGAAGTGGTGCGTGAGTGTGTGAAAGAGTGTGTGAATGAGCAAGTTAAGAGTTTGGAATGCCTGAGTAAGTGTATAAATGCGAATGTAATGAATGTTGCGAGTGTTTCTGGTGTGTGTGCGACTGCGGGCCCGTCTTCCGGCCCGACAAGAATGACTGTGCGAAAGCCTGAGGTGAAAAGGAGTTATGCTGTGGTTGTGCGCGGCGAGAAAGAGAATGAGCGAATGGCAAGCGAAATTGTTAAAAATAAAGTTTTGAGTGAAGTGAGTGACAGTTTGAATGTGCGAGTGAAAGCCCTGCGGAAAGTAAGAAGTGGTGGTGTGGTGATTGAGACGGTGAATGCGGATGAGGTGAGAATGCTGAGAGAGTGTGAGAAATTTAAGGAAGCGGGCCTTAAGGTTGAGCTCCCCAGGAAGATCGGACCGAAGCTTATAATATACAGGGTGGCCATAAAGTAAGTATCACTTTCAAAATTCGATATCTCAGACACCGTAAGAGAAAACCCTATAATCATATATATCATTTTATTCAGGGTAAAATGGGATTTCATCCTAAATTTTTTCAGATTTTTTGGTGCATTTTGAAAAATCACTTAAATATGACCTTTTTACTGATTCTACTTGATTTATCGCAATTATGAACATTTTTGGTCAAGATGACATTTAAATTAGATTATGATAACATAATCTGAAGAAAACACAACGCCTTATGATGAGCTTGATACAATAATTGTCAATTTCAATTGATTTTTGATCACAAAAACATTAAATTATGCGCTAACGTTATGAATAAATTTAAAGGTTAGCGATGAAGAAGGCTTCGCTTGATTCGATTCATCAACTGAAATCTGACTAATTTGGAAATGATAGTGTAGATTTTTTGAATGAAAAACTTAAGCTCTATCACGACGACAAGGTGGAAGCCCGTCGATGGAGGTTTCTTTTTTTTCGTTATTGTTTTTTTTAAATTTTTGCTTCTCATTTTTATTACTTTTTTTTGCTGAAATTTGCTTTTAATTTCGTCCTAATTGTGCAACATTTGTTCAGTGCGCCTCCCTTCATTTTCCGCATTAGTTAGATTTGAGTTGATGAATCGAACCAAGTGAAGCCCTTCTTCATCGTTAACCTAAACATTTATTCATAACGTTAGCGCATAATTTAATGTTTTTCTGATCAAAAATCAATTGAAATTGACAATTATTGTATCAAGTCCATCGTGAGGCATTGCGTTTTCTTCAGATTACGTTATCATAATCTAATTTGAATGTCACCTTGGCCAAAAACATTCATACTTGTGATAAATCGAGTAAAATCAGGAAAAAGGTCATATTTAAGTGATTTTTCAAAATGCACCATAAAATTTGAAAAAATTTAGGAAGAAATCCCATTTTACCCCGAATAAAATGATATACATGATTATAGAGTTTTCTCTTACGGTGTCTGAGATATCGAATTTTGAAAGTGATACTTACTTTATGGCCACCCTGTATGATGTACCGAATGAGATGACGAACGACTTGGTGATGAATGAGTTGTATGAACGAAATGTGAATGAGCTCATGGAGAAGAAAGAGTACTTGGAACGTGTGCGTGTGGTTTCCAGGAATAATAAAAAGGATGCGAGTGTGGGTAACATGATTGTCGAAGTTAGTAAGAGTATACGTGATGCGGTTATGAAAGAACGAAGAGTGTATGTCAATTGGAATGCTTTTCGTGTGAATGATATTGAATTAGTCTTGAGGTGCCATGGCTGTTACGCCTATGGTCACCTCATGAGAGAGTGTCCTAAGAAAGAGAGAATGTGCAGAAACTGTGGTGAGAGTGGGCATATCGCCAGCGTATGTAAGAACAGAATGGTATGTATGAATTGTAGTGCGAGAAAGGCCACTGCCGACCATTCGGTTATGTCGAGTGAATGTCCGGAGTACCTGAGAGTCTTAGAACGAATGAAGTCGAGAATGGCAGATGACTGAGTGCATTTTCAATGCACTGCAGTTAAACTGTCAAAAAGCGTATGGTGTTATGAATGAGTTGGGACAAGTGATGTGTGAGAATGAGATAAGCATAGGGCCTCTTCAGGAGCCCTATGTCTCCCACGGTGGTGTGCGTGGACTCCCAGGAAGAATGAATGTGGTTGCGAGTCGGAATATGAAGGCTGCAATCGTTGTGAATGACGTGAATGTGGATATAGTTGTTGTGAGTGAGTGTGAAGAAGAGTTTGGTGTCTGTGTGTGGCTGAGAGGGGAGTTCGGTGAACTGTATGTGGTGTCTATATATTGTGATATTGGTGTGGATATGAATGTTTATACCGAGTATTTGGATAAGGTATTGGCCCGCGTGAATGGGAAACGAATGCTTGTGGGAATGGATGCGAATGCTGTGTCAGAACTCTGGCACAGCAAGGTTATGGCCGGAGAAAGACCGAATGTAAGAAGGGGCCGTATTCTTGAGGAGTGGATCTTAGGGAACAGTATGATCGTTTTGAATGAACCGAGCGAATGTTGTACATTCAGTGGTCACCAGGGTGAAAGTGATATAGATGTCACAATGTGTAATAGCGAGACGAATGATTTTTGGTATGAATGGGAGCTCAAGAGCGACTGGAGTGTGAGTGACCACAACTTGATTTTAATCAGATTGAGGTATGGACGCGATGACACCGGGAGAGTGAATGTGCATGAAGTGAAGAAAAGATGGAGCGAGAAAGATGTTGATTGGACTGCGTACGGAGAGAGTGTTTTTGAAAGGGCAGAAAGAATGGGTATTGTTCAGTATCAGAGTCTCGACCCTGAGGGAATGGTTCGTGTAATGACTGAATGGGTGCATGATGTGAATGAGGAGAAACTCGTGCGTGCGGTGAGGGCCCCAAGGAAAAGGGTGAATTGGTGGAATGATGAAATAGCTCGAATGAGGAAGGATGTAAGGAAAGCGCGAAAGAGGTATCAGAAAGCGAGAAGGCGAAATTGGGTGAATGCAAATGAATGTTGGACAGAGTACAGGGATAAGATGAAAGAGTATAAAGGTATGATTGTGAAAGCGAAAGAGAATGACTGGAGAGAGTTTGTTAGAGTGAAAGGGAATGAAAATCGTTGGGGTGAAGTATACAAGGTGTGTGCAAGGAAGAGAAGAAAGGATGTTTTGACTGGCATCAGGGTCGGGGACAATGTGCTTGATACTTGGAGTGAATGTGCGAATGCGTTGCTGAGTGAATTCTTTCCGGCGCAGGATGTGAACGATATTATGAACCCGGTGGTGCGTGAATGCGGTAGTGAAGACTACGAGTTTGAATGGAATGAGCTTGTGAATGCGGTGAAAAGAATGAATGTGAAGAAAGCGCCTGGGTTGGATGGTATTTCTGGAAGAATGGTGAGAGTCTTGATGAATGTGGTACCACTGTATGTGAAGTGTATGTTTGATAAATGTTTCAGTATGAATGTGTTCCCGAGTGAATGGAAAAAGAGTAGTCTTGTAGTTTTGCTGAAATCCCCTGAGAAAGACCGAAAGGGTCCTCGGTCTTACAGACCGATCAGTCTACTCCCGATCTTGGGAAAAGTACTGGAGAGGCTGATGGTGGAGAGGCTGCTGCCTATGGTAAGAGGCATTATGTCCAATAGGCAGTTTGGTTTCACGGAAGGACGGTCGACTGAGGATGCCTTGAGGTGTATGAAAGAGTGTGTAAATGGGTCTGAAAAGAAATATGTGCTGGGAGTGTTTGTTGACTTTAAAGGAGCATTTGATAACCTGAACTGGGGGTGTGTGATTGAGAAGCTTAGAGTACTTGGGATCAGAGAGATTGGACTGTGGGAGAGTTATTTCTGTGAGCGAAAGGTATGCTTGGTGGGAGAGAGTGAGGTTGTATGGAGGGAAGTATGTAGGGGTTGCCCGCAGGGTTCGATCTGTGGCCCCTACATATGGAACCTCATGATGAATGACTTGTTGTTGAATCTGGTACGAATGGAGTGTAAGGTAGTGGCCTATGCGGATGATGTGCTTCTCCTCGTAGAGGGGAACGCACGGAATGAATTGGAAAGAGTGAGTGCAGAATATATACGTGTGGTTGCTGAATGGGGAACAAATGTGGGAGTGGAAGTTTCCGAAAGGAAAACTGTATATATGTTGTTGAAAGGAAAGCTGGCGAGAGCCCCGTGTGTCAGAATGAATGGAAAAAGCATTCAGTATGTAAGGAGTGTGAGGTATTTAGGGATAGTTATAGAAGAGAGAATGTCCTTCAAGGCCCACTTGGTGTGCATCAGAGAGAGAATGTTGAAGAGTGTAAGTGTGTTTAGACGTATTTTGAAGAGAGAATGGGGGCTGCGAAGGAAAGCAATGAATGTGTTATATAGTGGATTATTCCTGGCGTGTGCTATGTATGGTGCGAGTGCGTGGTATGAATGTATGAGCTTCGGTTACGCGAGGGAGCTCAATAACCGATGCCAGCGTGTGATAATGAAAGCGTGTTTGAGAGTGTTTCAGACGGTCTCCACGGAGGCCATGCAAGTACTGATGGGTGTGCTTCCGTGGGACCTGGAATGCGTGAGAAGGGGTGTAAGATATAAGTTGCGAAAGGGAGTGTGTCTGGGGGAGATTGATATATTGCGTGACCGTGACGTGAATGAGAGAGGATGGGAAAAATGTATGAATGAGCTGGATGAAAGAGTATACGATGTATGGCAGAATAGATGGGATACGAGTGAGAAAGGTAGAGTTACGTATCGATATATTAAGGATGTAAGGTTTGTGCGTGAATGTCGGAAGTTTGAATTTGGGTGGATGGTCGGCTTTTTGCTGACTGGACACGGAAGTATGAATGAGTATTTGGAGAAGCGTGGATTGGTGGATGATAAAGGGTGCATGTGTGGAGCGGAGCTGGAGGATGGGAAGCATGTTTTGGTTGAATGTAGTGTGTATGATGATTTGCGTGATTTGGAGCGAATGGGAGTAGTTGTGAGCGAGAATGGGGGAGTGGATGTGAGCGGTGCAGTTGCGAGTGAGGAATGCTTTAGGGCGCTGAGTGAATTTGCTGAGAGAGTGTTTATGCGTAGAAAAGAGAGAATGCGTGAGAGAATGGAAGTATGAGAGTGCCGTCTTCGGCACCGCCCGCAGGGGGGTAACACCGGTAAAAAGCTACGGCGGATTCCGGTTAAGTTGCCTTTGGAGGATAGCGTCTCCACGGTTTTCCGAGCTGGTCGACCAATGCCGAGGTTTGCAAGGACCTCAATTGGTAGTAGCCTGTGGCTACGAAAACCTCAGCCGGGTTTAAGGTTACCACGGGGGTCGGGGGCCCGCAGGGGGGCGTTGCCTCACCTGCCCCGACCATTGGGAATGGCCCTGATGGGAGTATCGTGGTGGCAGTGGTTAACAGCACACATCGCGTGCTAGGTGGCTGAGCCGTCACCGACGTGTGAGTTGCGGTATCAACTCGGGCACTGACACTGCAGAGCCAGTAGGGATATAGAAAGGTCCCGCTCCGACCGGTGAGGTTGTCACGCCTTGCAGCGGGCAACGTACCGGTAGTTCACGCCCATTTGGGGTGAACGCGCTGATTGAGCGTATCTCAATCCCTCGCCCATGGGGGCCGTGTGGTAGAGCTTTCCGAGCGGAACCGACACGTTAAACTAAACCGACATACATCTGTCCCTATCTGATGGTGAGGGCCACTTCCCTGGTTCAAGCGCAGAAGGTGAGGGCGAGAGTAACGGAAGAACCATTCTCGAGTACATCTCGGGGATGGCGGAAGGTGAAATCGCGACCAAACTGGAGCCTGTTCAGGGGGGTGGTTCTCGGATGATATGCGTCTCAGAGAGCCTCCATCATCCATCGTCACACGCCCAACCTCCCTGCTGGTGCCACTGGACATCTCCGTATTTTCTGTTTTGACGGAGGACGAATGGAGCAAGTGACGAAAGCCTGGTCTCGGCCGTCGGGGATGCTTTCCCGGGGCCCGATGCCGCTATGATCGCAACATCCCAACCCCGGCCGCGAAAGTCGACTTCCTTCGGGTTGTGTGTGGGGCCGGGCATGTGGGAGTGATCCAATGGCGCGCGGAAATCCTCGGGGGGGATTCCCCCGGTGGTCGAGACTGGGTTTCCCTTCCCCTCCCTTCCCTATCTCCTCCCGAGCGGCACCGAGCCACCTCTCCTCACCGCGGTGGGGCGGGGGGGATCGGGGCTGCCGACACAACTTCCGGGCCCTGCGCCCCTGTGACCCTTGGGGATCAGGGGCGACGGAACCGGAGTTCTAATAATACTTTTTATTTTCAGGTTACCCTCTTTTCTTTTCTCTTCTTTTCTTCTCTCTTCTTTACTTTTCTCTTCTCTGCTTTTCTCCTCTTTTCTTTTCTTTTCTTTCTTTCTTAATATCTTCCCTCTTCCTTCTCTCTCTCTTTTATTTCTTCCTCTCCCTTTCTGATCCTTTCTCACTTTCTTTCTTCCCCTTACTCCCGTTACCCACCCCACTCTCCCTTACTTCCTTCTGTCCCTATCACCCTTTTGAGGTCTTATCCTTTTACTACCCCTTTTTCAGGTTTTGTCCTTTTATTTTACCCCTTTTCAGGTTTTCTCTTCCCACCTAAACCCTCATACCCTACGGGACTGCGCGTCGCTGTTTGCGGTAGCCCTCCAACTCAGGCAGAGGTTAAGGGGAGTCTGGCACCTCCTCGTCTCGAGCCTGAGGCAAAGGTGGTTTGGGATTGCACGCCAGAACCCATAGGCCGTACATCAGCGCGCGAGCCCGTTCCTCCCCCCCCCCCCCCCCCAACTCCTATCCTCTCATGGCGGATCGTGTGACCGCCGGGTCGTTGCGCGGTGGACGGGGCCTCCCGACTCAAGCAGAGGCAAAGGTGGGGTGGTTCCCCACCAACTCGAGCAGAGGCAAAAGGAGTGTGCGCCTAGCACGCCCGCGCACGTCCGTCTTCGGCGCGACTCCTCGTGGTTGCTCCCGCCGTCACCTACATCCACGACCCAACTCCCCCCCCCCCCCCTGGTATTGACCGGGTGTTCTCCATTTTCCATCTCCCTCACTTCCTACCCCCATTTCTTCTTCGTCTTCTTTTTCCTTCTTCCTGTTGGTACAGGTTTTTCCCCTTTCTCCTAATCGGACCCACTCCGGACTGCGCGTCGCTATTTGCGGTAGCCCTCCGACTCCGGCAGAGGTTAAGGGGAGCCTGGTACCTCCCCGTCTCGAATCTGAGGCAAAGGTGGTTTGGGATAGCACGCCAGAACCCATAGGCCGTACATCAGCGCGCGAGTTCGCACCCTCCCCCCCGCTCCACATTCCTACCCCCTCCTGGCGGATAATGGGGCTGCCCGGTTCTCTCGCGGGGGGCGGGGCCACCCGACTCGAGCGGGGGCCAAGGTGGGGTGGTTCCCCACCAACCCGAGCGGAGGCAAAGGGAGTGTGCGCCTAGCACGCCCGCGTGCGTCCGTCCTCGGCGTGGGTTCCCGCGGTTGTTCCCGTTTTCGCTTCCTCCCATCTCTATCCTCTGTCCTTAGCTTCTCTTATTCTTCCTTCCCCTTTGCTCTTTCTTCTTCTCCCCTATCTCTTTCTCTTCTTCTCTCCCTCTCTTCTTCTCTTCTATCTTTCTCTCCTCTCCCCTCTTCTCTCTTCTCTTTTCTCTCCCCCCCACCGATGGCATGCCCGGAGTCCCCCCTCTGACGCACGTTAGTGCGAGAGAGGGGGAACCCAGGCTGCCCCCAATAATATCCGGGCCCTGCGCTTCCGATACCTTCGGGAAATCGGGGGCGACGGAACCGGAGTTCTAATCATATTGTTTATTTTCAGTTTGTTAAATTTTATTCCCCCCCCCCAAACAGCAACCGACACCGTAACCCTTCTGGGCCGGAGACCCCTCTTCACGGGCCGCGAGGAGACCCCTCTATAAAAACAACAAACCGTAAACCCTCATTTGAGGGAACGGGGTTCTTGGCTTAACCGCCCGGAACAAGAGGAAGGAAGACCTCTTCACAAAAAGCCTTAATCCCAAGCAGCGGTGCGCGCTGATGGGATGGGTGGCGGGTTGGTAAACCCGTCGCGAGCGGCCAACCTCTGGGCACCAGGCAGCACCCAGTTGTATCGATGCCTTCCCGGGGCTAAGGGCGTATGCCCCGGGCGACCGTCTTTCGTCCCATACTCGTGGGAATCTCATGTATTCCAAATTTTCTTCGGGGACTGGGGGGGGGTTTGGTAAGGAGAAGTGCCCGTCTGGCCTCCCATCGTGGGCCAGAGGGTGTTGGGGTGGTCGTGTCCGCTGTCGGGTCGAATCTTCGCTCCTCTCGCTCGGTGGTGGCCAACGCCTCTCCGCAGAATCCTCACCGAGCCGAGCCTAGGTCGGCAGCGGTTCGTCCCTCCCCGGGTCACAGCCTTCGTGCTGTTCCAGTAGTTGTTGATAGGTATGTTAGGAAGCCCATTCCGGTTGGGCCAAGTCAGGGAAAAGTGCATCCGAAATGCACAGACGTAGGTAACGTTAGTCCGCGATCCCCAACCCCTTTGAATAATGTTAGAATCACGCCACCGCGGCCGGGACCGGTCCCGGCATCTCGCCGATTCGCGTCCACGGGAATTAGGGCCCTGCAGCTGAATATGCAGAATTCAGCCAGGGTTTCAGGTGAGGTGTGTCAACTCGTTCGCGAAAAGCATCTTGACGTACTTCTCTTGCAGGAAACATACGTCAGGAGGCAGGACGCGAGCCACACCTTCGTTGGTTTAGGTACTGGAATCAGGGTTGCTGCTGTGCGCTCGGAACGTCCGTGGGCGGCAGTAGGCATCTGTAATCCCGATTTCCAGATGCTTTTTGTCTCGCAGCTGAGCACCCCGTACTGTGTGTGTGCGGAAGTGCAGGCTCCTGGCTTCTCGTTCTACGCTGTCTCGTGTTATTTTTGATACAGCGATGGGATCGAGGAGCACCTCAGGCACCTCGAGGTGGTGTTTCGTTCGCTGAGGGGGAAGAGACTCCTTGTAGGCTTGGATTCGAATGCTCGTTCTTCGCTCTGGGGTGGCCAGACGACTAACAGCAGAGGTCAGAAATTCGAAGACCTCATCAATGCTTTCGGGATGAGCATAGTTAATGACGCTGGTCAACAGCCGACCTATTGGACGACAGTGGGCTCGTCATACATTGACGTGACCCTGGCGTCCCCCTCGTTGCACCAGCTCATCGCTGACTGGAGGGTCAGGGCCGACTGGACCACCAGCGATCACAACTCCATCGACATCGCGGTAAGAGTTCCGAGAGCCAGACCAGGTGGCAACGCGGCTTCTCCTGGAAGGTTCGATCCTCGTCGTGCCGACTGGGAGCTGTTCGCCGAGCGCCTGCTAGATCTCTCACGATCTAGGCTCGAAGCTCTCGACCTGCAGTCGGTGGAAGACGTAGAAGTAATGGCAAAGACCCTTGCGGACGTCCTCACTGACGCCTGTACGGCGTCGATGCCCAGAAAGCGTGCTTTTAGAAAGTCCAACCCGTGGTGGACAAAGGAGCTAACGAGGTGCAAGAAGGCCTCGTACCGACTAAGGCGTGCCGTTCAGGGGGAGCGTGATGGTCCCACTCGCCTCGCTAAACTGCAGGAATATCGGCTCTGCTTGCGGAAGTACCGCAGAGAGGTGAGGGGGGCCAAGATCGCAAGCTGGCGTAAGTTCGTCACGGGGCTGGGGAACTCTGAGCCCTGGGGTTATGTTTATAAACAACAGGCCTCCAAGCTCCGGGTGGAGAGGGTTCTGGGCACCCTGCGACGTGGCGAGTTCTCCACGAAAACCGTGGAGGAGACCGCCGGGTATCTCCTGGATGTGCACATCCCCGACGACCGGGAGGCAGAGGACACGCCTCAGCAGCGTGAAATTAGGGAAGGCGCACGTATCGCACCCGGCACGGCCGACTCGGAGCCTTTTACGGCGAGAGAGATGGTCGCTGCCGTAAAAACTTTCAAAAACAATAAAGCCCCGGGCCCAGACCTCATCGAGGCCTGTGTCCTTAAATCAGCGTGTAAGTTAATCCCCGGTCAGCTCCTGCGACTTCTTAACGGTTGCCTCCAATGGGGCGTCTTCCCCTCAATCTGGAAGGAGGGCTCGCTTCGAGTGCTCCTGAAGGGTGGGGGCAAGGACGTCTCTGACCCCAAATCGTACAGGCCCATCTGCCTCCTCTCCGTAGTAGGTAAACTGTTCGAGAAGCTTCTTCTTGGGCGGCTCTCGGGCACGTCGCTGGCTCCTGGGATGGTCTCCGACCGGCAGTTCGGTTTTACCCCCGGAAAGTCGACGGAGGACGCGATCGTGGAGTTGCGTCGGCTCGTCTCTTCCTGCGAGAAGAGATACGCCGTCGCGCTCCTTTTCGACATCTCGGGTGCTTTCGACAATGTCTGGTGGCCCCTAGTCCTAGATTCCCTTAAGAAAAGAGATTGCCCGAAGAACGTTTTCGAGGTGCTCCAGAGCTACTTCGACGGTCGGAGGGTTTCAATCACAGTTGGTGATTGCGAGGTTTCCAAGAGGCCCTCCAGGGGATGCCCCCAAGGTTCCGTCCTTGGTCCGGCCTGTTGGAACGTGATGTTCGACGGCCTCCTGAGCCTGCTTCAAGGCTTGGTGGGGTCTAATTTCGTCGCATACGCGGACGACCTCCTTGTTCTCGTGTGCGGCGATAGTCGAAAGGAAATAGAGGTCGCCGGTCAACGGGTAATCGATGCCATTGTTGACTGGTGCGGGCTCGCTAAACTCCGGCTGTCCGAAACCAAGACCGAGGCGATCGTGCTGAAGAACGGTTGCATCCGGAGAGCCCCGATAGGAAGACGCGGAGGGAGGCGCCCGGAAAGGAAAAGGAAAGCCGCGACACAAACTCAGATAAATTTTGCGGGTCGGTACCCGATTTTAAAGCTAGGAAATAAAAACATAAAATTCAAAAAGACAGATACCTCGGTGTCCACTTCGATAGTGGTATGGGTGTCCGATCCCATATCAACCACCTCCGAATCAAGCTCGGAAAGCTTTTCGGAAGGTTGCGGTACCTAGCGAGGGCAAGCTGGGGCCTCCGATTCGGGTCGCTCTCCACGATCTACCGGGGCGTGTTCGGCCCGACGGTGGCATACGCCGCCTTCGGGTGGACCGACCTGTGCAAGGAGCCTGACCTGAGGGCCCTTCGGGCCATCCAGCGCCGTTGTTTATTGGCCGTCACGCGTGGGTACAAGACGGCCTCTCTAGATTCATTGTGTGTAGTCGCCGGGGTTCTGCCCGTCGAAATTCTGTTCAAGAAATATAGGGCGCGTTACTTAATTAGAAAGGGTCAGGACGCCGAGGTAGGGGGGGTCGTATTTTCCAAGGACGCAGAACATCCTGCCGCGTTGATCGAGGTCGAGGCGGAAAATATGTGGCAGGCCGCATGGTCTTCTTCAACCAAAGGCCGTACCATTTCCGTCTTCTTTCCGGACGTTCGGGGAAGGTTGGGGGCCCGGTGGGTCAGGCCTGAATTCTACGCTACTCAGGTACTCACTGGACACGGAAATTTCCGGGCACGCCTAGCGTCGATGGGAATAGTGGAAGGTGAGTCCTGCGGGTGTGGCGCACCGGCCGACACGGTGGGTCACTTCCTCCTCGAGTGCCCGGAGTTCGAACCCCAAAGGGTCGCCCTCCGGGATTTGGTTCCAGTCGGAGTGTGGGGCTGGCCGAGTGCGGCGCAATACTTCGTGTCGAACTCGAATGCCTTCTCCATCTTGGCCGACTTCTGCCGGGAATCCCTTTATTTGAAGGGATTCTGGGATCAAACAGAAGCATCGTCGTATTAGACTCCGGGACCACTAGGTCGTGGGTTGTCGGAGCCCTCGGCTATGGGGGCGCGGTCCCGCAATCATCGCGGGGCAGCCGCGTTCTCGAGTGGTTTAGGGAAAGCCAGTGTTCCTTACACTGGTACAGGGCGTGTGCTCGGGCGGAGCACAGTGAGCGGGCCTTCCCGTGGTTCCCCGTGTCTGCCGGGTGGGTCCGACTCTCTTCGGGGAGTCGGAGGCACCCGGTAGCTAAACCGCTCACCCCGCGACGTCTTACCCGCGGGCGTTGCTGGGTTTTCCCCGGTCCGTTCTTTCGGCGTGGTGGGGCTGGGAAGTGGTGACGGGAAAAAATTGTAGCGTATGCCCATTAAGGGTGAGGTCGCACGACCGAGTCCCCTCAGGGGGGTCCGGTCTCACAATAATCTGTCCCTATCTACTCAGTCTTACCTGAGCTCTCGAAGCGAACGGACGTGCCTTTCCATCCGCTCCGCTGCGCACAGGTATACGGGCCCCTCGACGTATACTATATACGACATATACCGTGTACAGTGCACTATCTCAAAATTGTACTTCTCAGTACATTTTAAAACTAAACAAATCACATAACTGCACTTTTTAGTGCAATATAAAATTAAAAATAGTGTAACAAACATTTGTGAAAAGTGCCTTCAGTGAATTTTTCTCTTTTCGCCGCTGTGCCGCTTTTTACGCGCCTTTCAACTACCTAGTGCTACTCGGTAAACAATCACACTGCAATCTAAACTAAAAATTTGTCTCAAAAATCTTAACGTTAATCTTAATAATAATAAAATTAATGTTAATATTAGATCTAACACAATCCTCTCTCGGCTATTAACAAGTGTGCGTACGTGACTAACAGCGCGTAGCGTCAGTTTACCCTTGTGTTTTATTACCTCTCGGCGTCGGTTTGCCGCGTCAGGCGGCTGCTGACGCTTAGTTGACGCGTCCCTTGTTACTCGCGAACTTTCTAAACTCCCCTAAAATCACTTGGCAGTGCTAATTGTGCGCAATTTCACTTCTTATTCTACTCAACTCTATACTCAAAATATTCAAAATCCTAAACTCGAATCTAATTCACGCCTTTGGAAAATTGAGTGTCGGATTTTACCCCACTTCCACAGGCTCTTAGGTGCCTCACAGCAGACCTCTACCCCGTCACTCTCATTATTTCTACTTCTGCTCCTACGCTAAGCATTAACTCCAACTTTTAATTTCTAATATTAATTCTAACAATTCTAGTTTTAATTCAAACTTAAATTCTCGTCATTTCAAATAACAAGCGTGCGTACGTGACAAACGAAGCGTAGCGTCATTTACCCTTCACGTCTTATTACCTCCCCCGGCGACAGCCGGCCGCGTCAGGTAGGCGCTGACGCTTGGGTGACGTGTCCTTTGTTATTCGGCCCACTTACCCCCCTTTTTCTACCTGCCTACGTGCGTCTCCCGCGTTCAGCTAAGTCTTTTCACCCTGCAAAAACTCTTGCTTCCTCCTTTTCTTTTCCCTGCCACGAATTAAAATAAAGTGAACTTCACGTGTGAACCCCTCTGCCTCCATCAATTTTAATATAAATATGCCTAAAAACTCACCCTCCCACCACTCTTCGAGTGAAGAGGAAGAAGTGTTTGTTCTCTCGCCGTACGAAAAAAAGAAGGAGAGAAAGAAAAGCAAAAAGAAACTGGATGCAGCAAGAAAATCCGCTGCCCTCTCTGACGCCGCTTCCGTCTCCATCGCCTCTATTCCCGATGCCCCCGAACTGATGGACACCAATAATCATCGCAAGCGACCGAGAAATCCCTGCGATGAAACGTCTGATACGTGTGCTCCGGAAACAGACCACAGCTTCAAGCAGGACGAATCCTCGAAGACGAAGCGTCATCGCCCAAAGCTGCTGCCTCAGCCAACTACTACGCATCTAGTAAAAGCTGAATTGGTAAGCGCAAAAATAACAGCGAGATCCCCTAACAATACTAAAAATAGCGCTCCCAGTAACGGCTCTGCCTTCCCCGCCCCCTCTGCTGCCTCAATAAAGTACATCCATACGACACATAATATTCCTGTGGAAAAAAACCGCCAAAAAAGCCTCCTCTCTCGTAGACGAAATTCTTAATTACTGCCTCGATGAGACGAAAAAGATAGGAAAGTCCCAAACTTCCTATATCATGCAACGCGTTTCAGCCCTAAGCAACATCGTCACCGATATTGCTTTACAAAGTAACTGGCTGGCCGGCACCTTACAGGCGTTTCAAGCCACGCCCTCGCCCCCCGGACCCGCCAATCCGGTACAGCAGGAAAACCCCCCCTCCGCCCCTTCGACGACGCAACACTCCTATGCAAGTACCGCTCGCCGAAACGCGGCGCCACAATCCTCCACTAACAGCCTAGATTTCCCCCAACTACGACCAGCACGCTCCTCTAGCAGTGCAGCGCACGCCTCCGCCACCTCACAGCCAACCCCTTCTACCAGCAAACCACGCATAGTCACTGAACAAATTATAGAAGCCGCCAAAACTGCCCCTCCCAAGCATCAAATTCGAATCTCTCCACCCAACACGACCGACTACAACAGCTCCACTACCAAACAATTAATTTTCCAAGGAATTAATCTAAAAACCGCCAAAATAGGGATCAAATCGATCAAGCCCACGAGTGACGGAGGTATAATCATTGAAACACCCCATGCCCAAGACCTCCAACATTTTACTAATAATCAAGCAATCAACAAGGCTGGTTTCTCCGTAACCACCCCCAAGGCCGAACTCCCGCGAATCATAATTTATGACATCCCTAAAGAACTCGAAGCCCACGAAATTAACGATTTTATTAGAGCCCAAAATAACCTTGATTCCCACGAGTTCGGCAACTCCACTCTACGCGCACTCTTCAAAGTAGGGCGCAAGGATAAAGAAGGAAATGACTGGGTTCTCGAAGTTTCCAATAACCTCAGACAAACCCTCCTCTCGCGCCACAAAATCTTCATCTCCTACTCTAACTGCAGAGTCGCTGATTACCTCGTAGCCACCAGATGCTACAAATGTCAGAAATTTGGCCACATCGACAAGTACTGCAGAAGCGAGCAAGTCGTCTGCGGCTTTTGCGCTAAACCAGGTCACTCCCACAAAGAATGCCCAAACTGCGAAAATAAGAACCCATCGTGCGCCAACTGCAAAGCTCTCCACCGCCCCCACAACCACAGTGCTGCAAATAGAAATTGTCCCTCGCGATCCTCGGCACTCCTCCAAAAAGCTGCCCGAATAAATTACAATTAATTATGACTGATCCCCCCCCCCAGACGAGGCCACCCCGCCCACCCCCCTCCCCCCCCCCCCCCACCTTACACTTAGTACAGATCAATATGCGTCGCTCCCGGTTGGTATCTGCCGAAGTGGCACGTTTACTAAACAGTGGGAGCACGGATATAGTCCTCGCACAAGAGCCCTACAATTTCAGAGGCAAAGTAACTGGCTTTGGCACCCGGAACTCTGTTATCACAGGCTCCGCCAAAAACGAATCTGCTCAGGCGGCAATCATTGCCAAAGGCTCTTCCTTCTCAATTCTTAAATTATCACATCTCTGTGACTCCCACACTGTAAGTGTAGAAATTACAGGTAGACTCGGCTCTTTCTACCTTGTCTCCTGTTACTTTCAATACTTTCACCTGGTAGAGACGGGCCTTCAGCGTTGCAGAAAGTACTGGATGCCCTAAAAAACAAACCCGTAATTATCTCAGTGGACAGCAACTCTAGATCCCCGCTATGGGACGATCTCCCATCCCCTCGCTATCTGCGCAGCCGCAGATCCTACTACCGCGGCGTAAAAATAGAACAATTCATCGCGACTAATAATCTCACGGTCATAAACCAGACAGGACAACCACCGACGTTTAACAATCATAGAGGCAGCTCCAACATTGACATTACCCTAGCCACACGGGAGGCGGCAAAACTGGTCTCCTCCTGGAAAGTCTGTGATTACGCTACCTCCAGCGATCACCGTCTCATTAAATTCAAAATCTCCATTACTAACGCTACCCACGAATACCCGCCGCTTATGGGCAGACTCGCTTGCCACAAAGCTAACTGGGACCGCTTTGACGAAGAATTCGCAAGAATTCTCTCTGATAACGCTCCTACTCTCGACTTCTCCTCAAGAAATGACGTACAGAGTGCCATTGCTCAGCTAGAAAATGCCATCCTGACTGCTTCTGAGCTCTCCATGCCCCGAAACAAATGGCATCCTAGAGCCGTACCTGGCTGGACCCCCGAACTCACGCTGCTTAAGAAACGTACGCACCGACTTCGCCGTACTTTCCAGCGAGAACGCGACCCCATCCTTAAACAAGAAAAACGCCTTGCCTACACTCAACTACATAGGGAGTACAGAAACCTCTTCCGCTCCTCCGCCAGGAAGAGCTGGAGGGATCTAGTTACCACAAAAGGCCGCAAACACCCATGGTCAATCACATACAAATCCGTGTTTAATAAACTTATTTAACCCTAGGGCAAAAGCTGGCTTGATCTCGATGTTCAGTACGCATAGAGACTACGAAAGCACGGCCTATCGATCCTTTTGGCTTGAAGAGTTTTCAGCAAGAGGTGTCAGAAAAGTTACCACAGGGATAACTGGCTTCGGATGGCCCTCAGGGTCATCCGCGGATACCGCACCGCCTCATACACGGCGGCGCTGGCTCTGGCGGGAGAACTGCCCTTCGAATTACAGGCGGCTGCACACGCATCTAGCTATGCGTTTGTGCAAGAAAGCCGCCTGGTTCGGGGGCACCCGCCAGAGCCCGAGGCGGTCGAGGAGTTCAGGCGCCAGGCCTGGCGATTAGCGCTCGCCAACTGGAGACTTGAGCTCAGCGCTCACGCCGGCGAGCGCGTCGCTGGGGCTCTCCTGCCATATATCCAAAGATGGCAGGAGAGACGGCACGGGAGGCTCACCTACCGAACGTCGCAGGTATTCACCGGGCACGGTTGCTTCGGTGTCTACCTGTGGCGGATCGGGAAGGAGGCGACGGCGGCCTGCCACCATTGCAACGAGGAGGAGGACTCGGCGCAGCATACGCTGGAGGTGTGCCCCGCCTTTGCAGCGCTGCGCCGAGTCCTAACGGACGAAATAGGGCCGGACCTCTCACTCCCAGCAGTAATTGGGGCTATGCTGGCGAGTGAGAGGAAGTGGACGGCAGTGGTCTCCTTCTGCGAGAAAGTAATTTCGCAGAAGGAGACTGCCGAGCGGGATCGGGAAATAGCCGATCCCGCTCGACGGACCCGGGGACGGTGGCGTGGACCGGCCGGTCACGCCGCCGGGCCCCCGGGATAAGGGAAGGGGCTGGCGGCGGGGACAGATGGGAGCAAGCTTCCTTGCCCCGCCGCCGGCTGTACGGTGTTTTTTGGCGACCGTGGTGCCCGGGGTGGAGGACCCCCCCCCCCCCCCCCCGGGTACCTAATATAAGCGGCCGCCAAGAGATGGAGCGGCGCGGGGTGCGGCCTCCCTGCGCCGCTGACTAGAAAAGGAAGGGGGGGAGCTGTTTTCCCCCCCCGGGACCGGGCCGGCCACCAATTGTTGGCCGGCCAGAGGCTAGGGGGAGTCACGGTAGTGTTCGTTAGAGTTCCCGTGGCTCCCCCGCTTCGCCTGAGGCAGGAGATGCGTCCGTAGGCCGCCGTGGAGTTTAGTGGGTATTCCCCTCCTCAGAGGGGCGAGTCCCACACTACCCCCCTCTATCTATGAGGGGGGTGTGCGTAAATGCATTCTCCACGTAAAAAAAAAAAAAAAAAAAAAAAAAGGGATAACTGGCTTCTCAGGCCTGGGAACACTGTGGGTGCAGTGCCCTGCGGCCGCTGCCAGGAAACTGGCAGTCGCAAAAAAGCTGGCCGTAGGGTGGTTCCAGGCCGTGGTGGAGCCCCTCGCAGCACGCCCCCTGCAGTGCTACCGCTGCCTAGAGATGGGGCACACGAGGCAGCGGTGCACAGCCGCTGCTGATAGGTCCGAGCGCTGCTACAACTGCGGCGGCTCGGACCACAAGGCGGCAAAGTGCTCGGCCCCTCCCAAGTGCACAGTGTGCACCGACAACGGGAGGCCGGCCGGGCACAGACTGGGTAGCCGGACTTGCTCCGCTACCCACAGCAGCAGCGGCAAAAAAGCGGGGGGCCGCAAGAACACTGGGCCAAAAACAACGGGCCCAGTGGCTGCGAGGACAACGCCAGCCGTCGCCATCGACGGTAACGAGCTGGTCCCAAAGGAACCTGAGGTGGCTCCAATGGTCGCCCACGCAGCGGCGGCCATGGAGACCACCCCATAAAGCCAGACATGGGAAGTCTCTCCGGGCCAGTCATCCAGATAAATCTGAACCACTCGGCCAGGGCACAGGATCTCCTGATGCAGTACCTGGCTGAGTGGAGTGCCGGTATCGCAGTGGTAGCGGAGCCGTACAGGGTCCCCGACCATCAATACTGGATAGGGGACCTGTTGGGCTCCGTTGCCATTGTATGGGGCGGCAAGCCGGGAACCCCGCCGCCAACGCTGCTGGAAAGAGGACGGGGTTTCCTGGCCGCCGCCTGGGGTGACATCGCGGTGGTGGCAATCTATGCACCACCGAGCTGGCCCCTTGCGTCCTTTGAAACGTACCTGGGCGAGGTTAGGGGGTGCATCACCCGATGCCTTCCTCGCCCAGTACTAGTCCTCGGGGACTTTAACTCCAAGGCCCAAGCCTGGGGGTCCCCCAGGACTGACGCAAGGGGCTGGGAAGTGCTCGACTGGGCGGATGGATTGGAGCTCCGGTTACTGAATACGGGCTCCGTCCATACGTGCGTGCGGCATAGGGGGTCGTCCATAGTAGACCTTACATGGGCCACCCCCCGGGCCGCGCGGCGTATCTCGGGGTGGAGAGTGGCGGATGAGGTCGAGTCACTGTCTGACCACAGATATGTGATCATCGACCTCTCCGCCAACGGGAACGAACCACCCCGAGGCCGCCCAGCAGCAGGAAGGCCACCGCCGCGATGGGCCCTAAAAAAGCTCGATCAGGACGCCCTGATGGCGGCAGCCCTGGCTGTGGCCTGGCCGGAACGTCCGGCCGGGCCTGTCGACGGGCAGAGGGAGGCCCAATGGCTCCGGGGCGCAATGACGTCGATTTGCGACGTCGCTATGCCCCGGGCCAGGGTCTGCCCTAGAAAAGCAGTGTACTGGTGGTCGCGCGATCTGGCTGAGCTACGCACAGAGTGCGTGGTCGCGCGACGCCAGTACACTCGAGCTCGTCGACGACAGCGAGTCGATGAGGAAAGGGCTGCACAGCTGTATGAGTCATACAGAAAGAAAACTGTGGCTCTGCAGCTGGCCATCAAAAAGGCCAAGGCCCAGGCATGGACGAATCTCCTCGGCTCTCTGAATAGGGATCCGTGGGGGCGCCCATACAAACTTGTGATGGGACGGCTTCGCCCCTGGGCGCCCCCGCTGACGGAGAGTCTAGACCCCCAGTTCCTCGAGCGGGTCGTGGCCGCGCTTTTTCCACCTGGCGGGGAAGCGGCCCGACCGGCGCCAGCGCCCGAGACGGGAGGCCGCGTATCTGAGCGGCCTCCAGATGTGGGGGTCACAGCCGGGGAGATGACCGCCGTTATCCGGTGGCTCCGGGGCAAAAACACGGCCCCGGGGCCCGATGGGATACCCGGCAAGGCCTGGACCTTGGCCCTGGACGTCCTGTTCGGGACGGTACAACAGATTTTTACGGGCTGTCTGGAGACTGGGGATTTCCCATGTTTGTGGAAGAAAGGGCGGATGGTCCTCTTAAAGAAGGATGGAAGGCCCGCAGACTCTCCCTCGGCGTACCGGCCGATATGTCTCCTGGACGAGGTGGAGAAGATGCTCGAACGCATCATAGCTTCCCGCCTCTCCAGCCACCTGTCGTGTGTAGGCCCCGATCTGGCGGACTGCCAGTACGGTTTCCGAGAGGGCCGGTCGACGGTTGATGCTATCTAGCGCGTGCGGCTCCTCTCGGAAAGTGCCGTCTCCCGGGGTGGGGTGTGCTTAGCAATATCATTAGATATTGTTAACGCATTTAACACCCTGCCCTGGGAAGCAATTGGGGAGGCCCTCATATACCATGAGGTGCCTCCCTACCTAAGGCGGGTGATCGGGGCATATCTGTGCGACAGGTGGATAGAGTACCCCGGCCGGTACGGGATGGAGCGGAGGGAGGTTGACCGGGGGGTCCCACAGGGCTCAGTTCTGGGCCCATTATTGTGGGACCTCGGTTATGACCCGGTCCTGCGGGCCCCGCTCCCCGACGGCGCCAGCCTCGTCTGCTTTGCAGACGATACGTTGGTCGTTGTCGTCGGGAGCACATTCGAGAGGACCATCCGCCAAGCAGAAGTTGCAGTGGCGGCCGTCGTCGCGAGGATTCGCGGTCTTGGGCTCAATGTGGCCCCTGAAAAGACCGAGGCCATGTGGTTTTGCAGAGGGCCTCGGTCCCGGCCACTGCCCAAAACGCGGATCCGGGTGGGTGGAGCCTCTGTCGAGGTCGGGCACCAGATTAAATATCTCGGTCTCGTCCTCGACAGCCACTGGCGCTTCGAGGCTCACTTCGACCGTCTGGTCCCCCGTGTGGAAGGGGCGGCGGCCTCATTAGGCCGCCTGCTGCCCAACATCGGGGGACCCGAGGAACGGGTGCGCCGCCTGTACATGGGGGTGGTGCGGTCTATGGTACTATACGGGGCTCCAGTGTGGGCCCCGGACGCGATGGCAAGCCGGCGCATCAAGAAGTTGCTGCGCCGGCTTGAGAGGCGGATGGCCCTCAGGGTTATCCGCGGATACCGCACCGCCTCATACACGGCGGCGCTGGCTCTGGCGGGGGAACTGCCCTTCGAATTACAGGCGGCTGCACACGCATCAAGCTATGCGTTTGTGCAAGAAAGCCGTCTGGTTCGGGGGCACCCGCCAGAGCCCGAGGCGGTCGAGGAGCTCAGGCGCCAGGCCTGGCGATTAGCGCTCGCCAACTGGAGACTTGAGCTCAGCGCTCACGCCGGCGAGCGCGTCGCTGGGGCTCTCCTGCCATATATTCAAAGATGGCGGGAGAGACGGCACGGGAGGCTCACCTACCGAACGTCGCAGGTATTCACCGGACACGGTTGCTTCGGTGTCTACCTGTGGCGGATCGGGAAGGAGGCGACGGCGGCCTGCCACCATTGCAACGAGGAGGAGGACTCGGCGCAGCATACGCTGGAGGTGTGCCCCGCCTTTGCAGCGCTGCGCCGAGTCCTAACCGACGAAATAGGGCCGGACCTCTCACTCCCAGCAGTAATTGGGGCTATGCTGGCGAGTGAGAGTAGCTGGAAGGCAGTGGTCTCCTTCTGCGAGGAAGTAATCTCGCAGAAGGAGGCCGCCGAGCGGGATCGGGAAATAGCCGATCCCGCTCGACGGACCCGGGGACGGTGGCGTGGACCGGCTGGTCACGCCGCCGGGCCCCCGGGATAAGGGAAGAGGCTGGCGGCGGGGACAGTTGGAACAAATTTCCTTCCCCCGCCGCCGGCTGTACGGTGTTTTTGGCGGCCGCGGTGCTCGGGGTGGAGGGCCCCCCCCCCACGGGTACTTAGCACAAGCGGCCGCCAAGAGTTGGAGCGGCGCGGGGTGCGGCCTCCCCGCGCCGCTGTCTAGAAGAGGAAGGGGGGGATTTGTCTTTTCCCCCCCGGGACGCGGCCGGCCATCAATTGTTGGCCGGCCAGAGGCTAGGGGGAGTCACGGTAGTGTTCGTCAGAGTTCCCGTGGCTCCCCCGCTACGCCTGAGGATGGAGATGCGTCCGTAGGCCGCCGTGGAGTTTAGTGGGTATTCCCCTCCTCAGAGGGGCGAGTCCCACACTACCCCCCCTCTATCACTGAGGGGGGTGTGCGTAAATGCATTCTCCACGTAAAAAAAAAGGGATAACTGGCTTGTGGCGGCCAAGCGTTCATAGCGACGTCGCTTTTTGATCCTTCGATGTCGGCTCTTCCTATCATTGCGAAGCAGAATTCGCCAAGCGTCGGATTGTTCACCCGCCAACAGGGAACGTGAGCTGGGTTTAGACCGTCGTGAGACAGGTTAGTTTTACCCTACTGATGACTCGTCGTTGCGATAGTAATCCTGCTCAGTACGAGAGGAACCGCAGGTTCGGACATTTGGTTCACGCACTCGGTCGAGCGGCCGGTGGTGCGAAGCTACCATCCGTGGGATTATGCCTGAACGCCTCTAAGGCCGTATCCTTTCTAGTCAAAGGAGGCAGCGATATTTCTAGGAGTCTCGTAAGTCGGAAGGCTCAAAACAATGTGACATTACTAGGTGGTCCGATCCTTCGGGGTCGGTCATCGCACGAGCCCAATTTGCCGAATGGGATCGCGGTCCGTTGGCGGGATCTCACCGTACGACGGCCAGGCCTCTGGCGGTTGACCATAAGTCGTGCAATTCGATGTCGAGACTCGGAATCGTCTGTAGACGACTTAGGTACCTGGCGGGGTGTTGTACTCGGTAGAGCAGTTACCACGCTTCGATCTGTTGAGACTCAGCCCTTGGCTTGGGGATTCGTCTTGTTTAGCTAGACGAGGCCCCACACGCTCTGCTGCTGCCGTCGGATGACACGACGCGATGAAAGTCGCGCGTTTTCGTCCAAGGCGGTGGAGGAGCACGCGCTCCCCACGATCAAAGGGAGGAAAAAGCGCGTTTTTCGGACGAACGTGTACGTACGTACGTACCTACCTGCGTATGCGTTTCCTTTTTTTCGTGTTGTCAAAGCAATACGCGAAAAAAAAACTTGTTAAGTGTTGGCGTGTTGGCAAAGCAATTCGCGAAAAAAAACTTGTAAAGTGATGGCGTGTTGGCAAAGCAATACGCGAAAAAAAACTTGTAAAATAACGTGATGGCGTGTTGGCAGAGCAATACGCGAAAAAAAACTTGTAAAATTGACGAGGATGATCCGTTGGTTGATTGATCGTGCGAGCGATACTCACTAGATAGCAACGGTCGTCCCCAACGACAAGACAGAAGGGAGAGAGCGAGGGAGAGGGAGAGAATGAGAAAGCTAGAGGGGGAGAGGTAGAAAGGTATACGTGAGAGGGTAGAAAGCAATACGCGATACAGAACTGGGAAAAAATGAAAAGGGTTGGGAAAGCATAGAGAGAATCACGGAAAAGCAATACGCGGAGGTATCTTGTGGGATGATTTTAATGAAATAACGGTCGGAACCGATATGCGGGGAGTACTTAGCCTCAGAAGCGGTCGGAGACGTTGGGAACCGATGTGCGGTGTGTACTTGGCCTCAGAAGCGTTCGGTGACGTTGACAACCGATGTGCGGGGAGTAATCAGCCTCAGAGGCGTTCCGAGACTTTGGGAAACGATGTGCGGGGAGTACTTACCCTCGGAAGCGTTCGGAGACGTTGGGAACCGATGTGCGGGGAGTACTGGCTCCCGAGAACCTCGAGAGACCGGCGGAACCGATGTGCGGTGATATCTTGGCCTCGGAAGCGTTCCGAGACGATGGGAACCGATTTGCGGGGAGCACGGGCTCCCGAGAACCTCGAGAGACCAGCGGAACCGATGTGCGGGGAGCACTTAGCCCAGAAGCGGTCGGAGACGTTGGGAACCGATTTGCGGTGTGTACTTGGCCTCAGAAGCGTTCGGAGACGTTGAGAACCGATGTGCGGGGAGTAATCAGCCTCAGAGGCGTTCCGAAACTTTGGGAAACGATGTGCGGGGAGTACTTACCCTCGGAAGCGTTCGGAGACGTTGGGAACCGATGTGCGGGGAGTACTGGCTCCCGAGAACCTCGAGAGACCGGCGGAACCGATGTGCGGTGATATCTTGGTCTCGGAAGCGTACCGAGACGATGGGAACCGATTTGCGGGGAGCACGGGCTCCCGAGAACGTCGAGAGACCAGCGGAACCGATGTGCGGGGAGCACTGGCCCTCGAGAACCTCGAGAGACCGGCGGAACCGATGTGCGGGGAAACACCGAGGTTCGGTGTCGCGGCAACTCACCAGCCGGTATATGTAGGAGAGACGAGTCGCGCGAGCGGTCGAGTCTCTCTGATAGACAATAAAATGTCCACACAGCATTTGCCACGGGTCGGCGTCTCAGACCGAAGGGCCCTTTATGTGGTAAGCGTCACGGACGTTGGATGAACGGAACTTTCTTCTTATACGAGAATGCAAGTGTATCCGTTCGCCTACCGAGCATCAACTCACTCCATTCCGAGCGAGAATAACGTGTCGCTCGAGCGTTCGGCTCGTTCGACGAGGTTTACCGCCGTTGCCGCACGTGCTTTAGGTGGTCGTTCGGTGTCGCGGCAACTCACCAGCCGGTATATGTAGGAGAGACGAGTCGCGCGAACGGTTCGGTTCGGTTAGAATCGATTTAGCGGGTCCTTGGGGCCGAAATCTCAATAGGAACAAAGATATCACGGTTTTTTCGACCAAAAATGGGGTTTTCGGGGCAAAAGGTCAACTTCCATTGGGAAATTGGGAATTCCGACGGTGCCATTGCATTCTACGCGCGAAAATACATAGAATAAGCACCTGCGGGAATCCGTAGCTCAATTAGCCGTTGCAGGAGAGTCGACTTTAGGCGACCCAAAATCGTGCAAAGGTCAATTTTTGGACCTACTTTGGGCCACCCCAAAAATGGGTAAAAATTAAATATTCAAATTCGATCGGGATAGGGTCATTCGTAGGGGTAATTTTGCGCGTAGAATCGATTTAGCGGGTGCTCGTAGCCGAAATCTCAATAGGAATAAAGATATCACGGTTTTTTCGAACAAAAATAGGGTTTTCGGGGCAAAAGGGCAACTTCCTTTGGAAAATCGGGGATTCCCACGGTGCCATTGCATTCTACGCGCGAGAATACATTGACTAAGCACCTGCGGGAATCCGTAGCTCAATTAGCCGTTGCAGGAGAGTCGACTTTAGGTGGCCCAAAAACGTGAAAAAAGGTCATTTTTTGGACCTACTTTGGGCACCCTAAAAAATGGGTAAAAATTAAATATTCAAATTCGATCGGGATAGGGTCATTCCTAGGGGTAATCTTGCGCGTAGAATCGATTTAGCGGGTGCTCGGGGCCGAAATCTCAATAGGAACAAAGATATCACGGTTTTTTTCGACCAAAAATGGGGTTTTCGGGGCAAAAGGGCAACTTCCTTTGGGAAATCGGGGATTCCGACGGTGCCATTGCATTCTACGCGCGATGTCTAGGGGTATGTTGGTAAAAAGAGAAACCACATCTAAAGAAATTAGTTTAGAATTTTTATCAATTTTTTTATGTTTTATGATATTAGCTAGGTCCCAAGAATCTTTTATAAATGAATCTGTTAGTCTAACATATTTTTTAAAAATTTTTTCTAAAAATAGACTCATTTTGTAAGTAGGACTATTTATTGCCGAAATGATAATTCTCCAGGATAGGTTATCTTTATGTATTTTTGGGAGACCATAACATCTTGAAAAATTGGAATAACGTGTAGTATAAGAATTTTTTTGATTTTCATTTATATAGCCTAAATCGTACCAATTATTTATAAATTGATTTACTTTCTTTTCTATGGTTGATATGCAAAATTGTCTATTACATTTTTTATAAATTTTATCATCCGAGAGATTATTTTCAATTTCTTCTATGTATTTTTCTCTTTTTACAGCAACCGTAACATTTACTTTATCAGATTTTAAAAACATTATATTTTGAAATTGAGATTTGAATTCTTGATAGCATTTTTTCTTGTAGTTAAAATTTTTAATATAAAGTTGATCTGTAAAATTTGATATATTATTATTATAATTTTTGAAGGGATAAATCACATTAACAATTTCATTTCTGATGATATCTCTGTCGTGGATCTATTTTATTGATGGTATTTTCCACATTAGAGATGATTTTACCATATGGGATATTTGAATTATTATAGTCTATGCAATGTCTATGTCCGAAAGAAACAAAATCTATTACATCATTTGGAATATTAATGTCAGTAAGGTTCTTAAACCATTTTTTACGTATAATATTAATAATTGTGTCGCTTTCATTAATTAATATTTTATTTTCTATGTCATAGTGTTTTTTCAAAGAGATATATTTTGAAATAAGTTTTTGACGTTTTTGGTTTTTTATTCTATTAATTTTAAATTGAAAGGTTTTTCTGAAGTTTGCGAATAAATTTCTAGGTAAATTGTTGTGTAGTTGCAAATATAAATTATTTTTGATTTTCTTATTATTTTTTAATTTATAAATAAGTTCGCTAATTTCGATTTTGATTCTATGTTTACAAAATTTGTAATATGTATTGTACCATTTGTTATTATTTTTAAAGTTGTTACAGTGATGATGTTTAATACAATTGTGAAAATTAAAGTGCTTTGGAAATATGTCACTATTTTTACATCTAAGGAGAAAAGTTAGTTGTTCATTGAGTATTGTAATTTTTATACAGATATTCATAAATTTACTTAGTAATATTCGATTTGTTAGACCGAATTGATGGTTCATGTAATCCAAAAATGACATTTTTATGTCTTATAAATTTCGATTTTTATAATTAAATATATTTTTTGAATACTTAGTTGGTCTTTATTTTAATATATATGATAAATACTTGGTTGTAAATTAGACCTAGACAAGTTTGGTATATTATATTAACATATACTTTTATTTTGATGAATCAGACGTTTCGGTCTCAGATTGAAGACCCTCTTCAGTGTTGCGTTTCGTATTTTGGTATATTACAATAGTAACAACTTTAAAAATAATAACAAATAGTACAATACATATTACAAATTTTGTAAACATAGAATCAAAATCGAAATTAGCGAACTTATTTATAATATAAAAAATAATAAGAAAATCAAAAATAATTTATATTTGCAACTACACAACAATTTACCTAGAAATTTAATCGCAAACTTCAGAAAAACCTTTCAATTTAAAATTAATAGAATAAAAAACCAAAAACGTCAAAAACTTATTACAAAATATATCTCTTTGAAAAAACACTATGACATAGAAAATAAAATATTAATTAATGAAAGCGGCACAATTATTAATATTAGACGTAAAAAATGGTTTAAGAACCTTACTGACATTAATATTCCAAATGATGTAATAGATTTTGTTTCTTTCGGACATAGACATTGCATAGACTATAATAATTCAAATATCCCATATGGTAAAATCATCTCTAATGTGGAAAATACCATCAATAAAATAGATCCACGACAAAGAGATATCATCAGAAATTAAATTGTTAATGTGATTTATCCCTTCAAAAATTATAATAATAATATATCAAATTGTACAGATCAACTTTATAGTAAAAATTATAACTACAAGAAAAAATGCTATCAAGAATTCAAATCTCAATTTCAAAATATAATGTTTTTAAAATCTGATAAAGTAAATGTTACGGTTGCTGTAAAAAGAGAAAAATACATAGAAGAAATTGAAAATAATCTCTCGGATGATAAAATTTATAAAAAATGTAATAGACAATTTTGCATATCAACCATAGAAAAGAAAGTAAATCAATTTATAAATAATTGGTACGATTTAGGCTATATAAATGAAAATCAAAAAAATTCTTATACTACACGTTATTCCAATTTTTCAAGATGTTATGGTCTCCCAAAAATACATAAAGATAACCTATCCTGGAGAATTATCATTTCGGCAATAAATAGTCCTACTTACAAAATTAGTCTATTTTTAGAAAAAATTTTTAAAAAATATGTTGGACTAACAGATTCATTTATAAAAGATTCTTGGGACCTAGCTAATATCATAAAACATAAAAAAATTGATAAAAATTCTAAACTAATTTCTTTAGATGTGGTTTCTCTTTTTACCAATATACCCCTAGACATAACACTAGATATTATCAAAGAATTAGATTTTCAAATATTTAAAGATTTCCATATTAACATAACTGATATAATAAATGCTATCCAATTTGTCTCTAATAACACCATTTTCACTTTCAATAATATTCAATATCAACAAATCAGTGGACTCCCAATGGGATCCCCTTTATCACCAGTCATTGCTAATTTAGTTATGGAAAAAATTGAAACACGGGCATTAAACCTTTTATCGTTTCAACCATCCCTCTATAAAAGATACGTTGATGATATATTAATTATTTTACCTAAAGATAAAATTAATGAAACAATTGATAAATTTAATAATATTCACAAAAACTTACAATTCACTTGTGAGATTCAAAAAGATAATAAAATTTCATTCTTAGATATCAGTATACAAATTTCGGAAGATGATACCCTAATAACAAATTGGTTTCGTAAAAAATGCTGGCCTGGAAAATTTCTGAACTATTTTGCTCCTACGAGCCTTCATTACAAAAAAGAAATGATTATTGGTTTAACTGACCGTGCTATCTTATTATCAAACCCCATATTTCGCAAAAATAATTTGGATAGAATTAGAGATACAATGACTTTAAATAATTACCCACCAAAATTAGTAAATAATATAATTTCTGAAAGGATACACCACATTTACAATAATAATGAAGTAAAAAATCAAAACATTCTAGATAATAACAATGTAATTGGCAAACAAACGTGTGTCCTCCCATATGTACGATACCTTGCTGAAAAACTTAAAAATATTCTAAAAAAATTTAATATAAACTGCATTTTTCAAAATAACTACACACTAAAAACATTCTTAGATAACGGCAAAGATAATCTTAAAAAAGAATTGCAAAGTAACATTGTTTATAAAATCACATGTGAAAACTGTAATCAGGTATTGTGACGTTTCAGGGTCTACCTTTCCCAAAACTCCACTATCCTTCAAAACTATGCCATTTTTTTTTGACATTACTAAAATCAATAAGCCCTTGGCATTGCGTCCAAGCCCTTATTGATCACTAACTACAATCAATTATATTCAAATATATAAATTAATAAGCCCTTGACACTGCGTTCAAGTTCTTATTAATTCTGAAATTAATACTTCATTTAAATTATGGTCAAAATCAATAAGCCCTTGGCATTGCGCACAAGCCCTTATTGATCAGAAAAAAATAAATAAATTAAAGAAACTGGGAGAACAATCTCTCCAACTTCTATTACCTGAAATCACAAGTATTTTCACAGGTTAGAAATCCTGTCATTTCTAACATGTGGAATTTACTCAGATTATTTACTCATTTTCATGCATAGAGTTATAAAGATCTATTTCCTATATAGATCAATTATAATGCTCGATGATGGATAATTGGGCGATAATTTGCTGTCATTATACAGCAGCGCCCGTTGTCTGAGAGCACAAATAGAAAACATCGAAATACATCCTTATCGATCAAGAGGATCGATAAGGAAGGATAGTGTCCTTATCTGAGCGCCAGTGATAAGCACTGAGGCTTAGATAAAGGACTTAAGCGCTGTCAGTGAACGGGCAAACGTACTAATTAAGAAAGAAATCCGTTCACTGACCTAGTGAAAATTTCCGTTATCGAATGTTCTCGCAGAAGATGCGGAACAATTCAAATTTGAATTATAAGAGAACCAATAGATCCTTAGGATCTGTCCGGGGCAACCAATAGCGGAGTCAACTCCCGTAACTGTTTCACGCGCTATTCAAATTCCTAGAGCAGGATTTGAAATTAGCCAACGTGAACCAGGACTAGCCCCTCCCGATGAAGAGCCATCGTGGGGGTAGGCGACAGATCGGGGTTGACACGCTCCGAACAGTATATAAGGAGCTAGATGATCTCATTAAATCAGATCGATTTTCTGCTAGATCGGAATAAGGATCACAGAAAAGAAATCGGATCTCAGTATTTGCCCTGTTGCAAATTCAAAGATACCATAAGCCCCCGGCATAGCGTCCGAGCTCTTATGGTAGATTCCCAAAAACACAATAAGCCCTTGACATAGCGTTCAAGCCCTTATTGTTGATTAGTAGAAGGAAAACCAGTGAGCCCTTGGCATTGCGTCCAAGCTCTCACTGTTCACTAAAGATCAAATATAAAATCCGCGAGCCCTCGACATAGCGCTCGAGCTCTCGCTGATTAGAGTCACTAAAAATAAAATCCGTGAGCCCTCGACATTGCGTTCGAGCCCTCACCGATTACAATTATCATTTTAAGAAAAGTAAAAAAGATTCGAGAGCCCTCGATATCTCACTCGAGCTCTCACCATCTAAAATTATTTAAATATAAAATCCGTGAGCCCTCGACATTGCGCTCGAGCTCTCACCAATTACACTATTTAAAATATAAATCCGTGAGCCCTCGACACTGCATTCGAGCCCTCACCGACCAGGATCATTTTAAAAGAGAATCCGTGAGCCCTCGACATTGCGCTCGAGCTCTCACTGATTATCATCTAAAAGAAATCAAAAAAGGGATTAAAAAGATAAAACCGGATAAAACGTGGATTTGCCCGCGAAGAAAAATCAATAAGCCCTTGACATCGCGCTCAAGCCCTTATTAATAAAATCAATGAGCCCTCGACATTGCGTTCGAGCTCTCATTGATCACAGATCGTAAAAAAACTCAATAAGCCCTCGACATTGCGCTCGAGCTCTTATTGACCGCAGAAAGAGAGGGAAAGGAAAGGCCCGCTGCTAAAAAGACCCTCAAATACTCCTTTAAATTACTTTAAAGAATAAATTTCATCCCTATCCCTAGAAATCCTGAAACGTCACTAGGGAATTAATTATTAAAATTATCTTAGACTTTGCCCGTCCAGTACACGAATCTTCACACGCGTTTAGCCCACCTCGTAAAAACGTCTTTTTAGGACTAGCGGAGGCGCGCGAAACGTCTCAGTATATATTGAAGAAACACGCATGTATGCCAAAACTAGAATGTATCATCATCAATATGATATAACTAATAACAAAAAAAGCACCGGCTTAACACGACATGCAATAGACAACCAACATTCCTTTAATTTTTCAAAATTTAAAATTCATGAAAAGGAACATAATTGGTTTAAAAGACGCATTCTTGAAGCTTTTCATATAAAACAAAATATAAACAATATTAACATTAACACAGATGCATTTGAAATGAACTCAATGTACAATTTAATTTTTGACAATAATTTTTAATTTATTAACTTCACTACACTTGTGATATAACATTACTTTCTTATAATTGATAATTATTTTATATCATTGATACATTACAATTTTAAAATTTGACATAATTATTTGAAAGTGATATGAGTCAACACCTACATAAATATCTTACAATAATCACAATAATCCGATTAATTTGAATTGATAACGAATTAAAACGTACTTCCTAGAAACTACATCTTTCTACATAACAATGAATCTATAAAAATTCATTGTTAATACTGAAGAGAATATATAAGAATTATAATAAAAAAATCACCAAAAATATTCTTACCCGGCATTATAAAAATATTCGGTAAGAATATATATACTAATTATTTCAAATATATTATAACCTGTTACTTTACAAAATTTTATAGGTTATGTCTGCTGTCGATATTTATCATATATGTCGACTCATCTTACTTTTCAGGTATTAACTTTTGAACTAATACGGAAAATAATTTTTATAACACCGGACACGCAAAAATGGATTTTACAAAATTATCTCACTATTTATTTTAAACATCATAATGGAACGCTATTGTAATATATCAAAATACGAAACGCAACACTGAAAAGGGTCTTCAATCTGAGACCGAAACGTCTGATTCATCAAAATAAAAGTATATGTTAATATAATATACAAAACTTGTCTAGGTCTAATTTACAACCAAGTATTTATCATATATATTAAAATAAAGACCAACTAAGTATTCAAAAAATATATATAATAGTAATTAAACAGTAAAAATGCTGCCACCATATATTAAGTCTCACTACAATTGTTTTATTTATGTAACTTTTATTTGACCCTGTGACGTGGATTTCGCTACGTCACTTCAGGAGGGTTTCTCAACCCCGATCCTCGTCGATTTCGGCCCTGAAATGTCCAAACGTGCACGGAAAATTTGGGATTTCAGGGGAACTGGGCGCCAGGTGCAAAACACCACGTTTTCGACTAAAGAAAAAGGAATCGGTCCGACTAGATCAGTATATGGTAGAGGGGGGGGATTCGTTATAATGCAAAAGAAAAGAAAAGCAGACGTATGAAAATTAATAACAATAAAAATATATTCGACAATAATCAAAAGAAAGAAATGACAAATAATCATTCGAAATAAACAACGACGAGTAAAAAAAAACGGGACCCGGGCGCGCTGAGCCCGCTCGAAATGGAAAATCTGTCTGGCTACCCGTTACTCTTACGGGCAGCACTTCAGCCCGCTCGGTCGCAGGAAAAAGAAAACCGCTTACCGCCGATGTCGACAAATCGAGAATTCGGATTTTCTCTCTCTTCGAATATTCTCCGTCCTTCGGGTTTCGATTGATTCCGATTAGGTCGGTCTTTCCAAGAATTACTCGATTTTTCGGGAATCGTTTCTCTCTCTCTATAAATTCGTTCCTGCCGGTCGTATGTCCAACGTGGAAGTTGCTTCTCTTCCGGTTTCTTCTCCGTCGAGGCGAGTACCGCTCTAGTCGTTGAGGGTCTCGCCTGGGAAGCAGAATATCGTCGCTCTCTTCCCGAAACCGGAAAGCTACGTGGTGGAATTCCGCCGATTATTCGGCCTCCTTTCCTCGTCGACGATTTTCGTCTCGACTCCTTCCCACAGGATTTCGGGATTCAGAGACCTGAAGTTGGGCTGCGGCGTTTCTTCTTCGGAACGTTCCCGGAAATGTCGACAGTTTCGGTCAATTCGATTGGCTGTAGCTCTGCGGGTCAACGCGCCGAGTCGAACGCTTCGGATCGGCACCGAGTGATGTCGCCACTGGTGCGATTTCGCAATACAAAAATCGATCGAGATCTCTCTCGTAATTATGCTAATACAATTTTACCGACTGTGTCGAGGCGTGATAACATATGAATGCTTAATTCTATCTTACATGCTAAATGGACTTCCAGGTTGGATCGATTGCAAATCATATGTTCGCGGACATAACCTAACGGTCCGAATTTTCGTTTGTGCTGTGTAAAGTGACGGGAATCTTTGCGACAGAGAATAATTCTCTGTCACAACCCTTATTTTTAATTGTGACTTTCAAAGAATTTTCGTAGTCGTTAATTTGTATTCATTAGTATTTATATAATCTGTATATTTCTCACATAATGCTCAAGCTTTTTTTCTGCATTTTGTGATATCTATAATTTTTAAATTTGGTGTTAATTTATTATAATATATTATCGCAATGTATCTATGATTTCTTTTCCCAATTTCTTTGAAGACCTCTGGTAGATGTAATGTTTTGTTTCTTGTTATTGATGTTGTGTTGAGAAAAACTTCTTTAAATTCAGTATGAAGTGGTTTTCTTCTACTAAATAAATATATTCTTGGAAAAAATTGTTGAAAGCTTCTTGATATTTGATTGTTCACTGTCTGCAATTCCTTACCCCCGCCTGCGTGTATCGTTTTTGTACCGTATTCGGTAAACGATACAGAACTTGTATTGTGCCGACAATTGAGATTTAATTAAGAAGGTTCTTTCTATTTTATTCTATTAAATAGAATAAAATAGAAAGATAATAAAAAGAATTATCATAATGTATCGTAAAATTTCGATACAAAAATAGAAGTTTTGTATCGTTTATATTATTATTATATACCTATGGTTTTGTCTATATGAATCAGAGTTCAATCGTTAGTAATAGTTTTCTTTAGTTTTCATTTCCTATAGGGTAGATGCGATAAATATCTTATCAGTACGTATGGTGCGCCAACGGATTTATAATATTTTATAATAAATTCACGTTTCATTGCTAATAGATTTGTATATGTCGGGGTTGTATCGTATTATATCGTAAATATACGTTTCGTAAACAATCGTTCGCAATCGAAGAGACATTAATAGAATGATCCTATCATTTTCTATCGTCGCATAATTATAGAAAGTTTATCGTAGCAAATCTTATGTATTACGACTAAAAGAATTATCATAATTTATCATAAAATCAGTATACGAACGGAAAACTTTTCTATACTTTACACGATTATTTGATACTGACTGTTTCCTTTCATTTTCTATCGTATCACAACTATAGGAAGTCTATTGTAATAAATCTTAGGACATCGAGAAAATTATCATAATGTGTCGTAAAATCTCGATACAAAATAAAAGTTTTGTATCGTTTATATTATTATTATATATATACCTATGGTTTTGTCTATATGAATCAGACGAAATATAATAAAATAGATTCTATTTCATTATATTTCGTTACGTCATTATAGTCGTAATACATAAGATTTGCTACGATAAACTTTCTATAATTGTGCGACGATAGAAAATGATAGGATCATTCTATTAATGTCTCTTCGATTGCGAACGATTGTTTACGAATCGTATATTTACGATATAGTACGATACAACCCCGACAGATATAAATCTATTAGCAATGAAACGTGAATTTATTATAAAATATTATAAATCCGTTGGCGCACCGTACGTACTTGTTCGCGATCGCGAAAGGTAAGGGGGGAGCGGAGCTGAGCCGGGACCCACCGGACAGTCTCCCTCTCCCGCAGCTGGTCCCCACTCGCAGCGTCTCCCACCTCGCAGCGATCTCATCGAGCACGATATCGGCGAGATCGTTGCCGTTCCAGCCAGTCGCTTGTTCGACCCGAGCCCCTTCAGACGGGGACTCTATGTATGCTTTTAGGCTACACTTGTAAGTCTAGTAAATTCAACCATCCAAACCTTATCCCACGAGGCGTTCTCGTGATCTTAGAGTTAGCGCGGTGTTCGCGTTATACCTATTCCTAGTGCGGTGTTCGCACTTCCTTTAAGCGGAGTTCGCTTCCTTTCCCTAGTGCGGTGTTCGCACTTTGTAGTCTCTCGGAGACAACTCGAGGTGTTCTCGGGTTGTCTTTCCTTCGGGGATTAGCCCCATTTTCGCTTCCAACCCTCCGGCTTTCCAGGCGCCCTAGCGCCTGGTCCGGGCGGAGTTCGCCTCGCGCGTCATAGCGAAGCTCGCCTTGCGCGTCTTTCTCGGGTATTTCCAGACTCATTGCACGAGCCTCGCGCTCGGAGAATTAGTGCCTTTCCTTTTCTAGTAAGTTTTTTATTTATTGTTGAAAAATATATTGTTACGTTTCTCATTAAGTTGCTTCTTTTTCTTTATTAGCGTCTCCTACCCTTGTCCGTCCGAGCGAGCCGAACGTTCTGCGTTACCACCGGTAGTCTCCGCTTTGTTTCTTTGTATTTGGTGAGATCGGGATTTGCCCGTCGTTACAGTCTCGCACAGTACTGATAAGATATTTATCGCATCTACCCTATAGGAAACGAAAACTAAAGAAAACTATAAACTAACGATTGAACTTGAATCAACTGCTCGAAACGCGGACCGATAGAGGCGATAAAAAACTATAAGATCTTATATGAAATCTTTCAGTCTGAATAAGTTTCTATCGTTTACTTTTACCAGGGATAATTATTATTTAAACAAATTATGTAAAAATGGGTTCTTTGCCGCGTTGACACCGGACATAGATTTTATGGGAAAAGAGAACATGAAAAATTACGGTTTTTAATTTGTTTAAGCAATTTTTATTTTAAAAAATTACCTACAAAAAATTATTTTCGCATTTTGTCATGAAAATGCATTTTTTAATTACGCATTATCATTGTGCAAGACTGCATCGCCGATTTCTATGAAATAATTTGATTTGTTTCTCCAAGAGTCGTACGACGTGATACCATAGATGGCGACTCGTCGGTATTACGTCGTACGACTCTTGGAGAAACAAATTGAATAATGTGAGAAAAACAGGCGACGCACTCTTGCACAATGATAATACGAGTTTGAAATATACATCTTCGTGACAATATGCATCAAAATTTGTTTATAATTTGTTTAAAAATAAATTGTTTATACTGTGACGGACTTTCCGTCGCAAATCCTCGCTCGTCCCTCCGTTCGGCCTGATCGGCTCCTCCCTTCCTGGAGTCCCTTAAGGGGAGTCCAGGGATACGAAATCGAAAGATGGGCGCCAGCCGAGGGGGTGGCCCTCGACGATGGAGATCCGATCAGCCCGCGGAGTAGACGAGGGGGCACGGCTAGCGGTCGGGAGCAGAGTCCCAGAAGGGGGTTCTGCCTCCGTGCCCTGGGGAAAAACAAAAAGGGAAAAGAAAAGGGCTAAAACGGAGGCTCACGCGGTAACTGGTTTTTAATTTAATTTATTAAATTAAAAAGAACAACAAAAACAAGAAAAAACGTCGCCTCGGTAGGCGATAACAAGAGAGAGAAGACAAAAATCAGAAAGACCCCAAAAAAAAGATACGCAAAAAAAAGGAAAAGATATGGCCGGAAGGGCCCGCGACCGAATGGGTCTGGGACTCACAAAAAAAAGAAAACTAAACTACGGTAGGGAGCACGAAAATTGTAGGCGGAAGAGAGAAAGCCACTTCCGTTCGGGAAAGCTACAAAAAGACAAGGGCGGTAGGGAAAAGGAACGGGAGATACAAAAAGGCACGTCCGTGACGCTCAGACAACAGATGTTGGCCCAACCTGGTCGTGCGATACTCCTCCCACCAATTTGGACCACCGGAACCAATTCCTCCTCGGATCCCGGTCAAATCTCGGCCTCCTCGAGCACCCAACACTCCTTCCTCGGACACAACCAAAGGGATCCACGCGAGTGGATGCGGTCACCCAGGGCACCAAGAAATTCGCTACAGCCGTAATAATCCAAAACCAGACGGTCACGTCAAAGGTCCAGAGATCTCTGGCTTCTTCGCCGGCGGCGGTCCTCGATTCCCCCCACCCAGGGCCCTTTCGCAATTCCTAGCGTGGATAGTGCTGCCGCCCTGGGTGGTGGATCTTGATCGATGGCTTCTGGCTGGCGGAGTTGCGTCTGGTGATTGGTTGAGGATGGCGTTCTTGTCCAGTCTTCTGGTCTCAGCGGTATCGGAGTCCTTCTTCCTCCGGAGCGTCACGGTGATAGGTAGACGGTAGGAATGCGTGAGGTAAGGGAAATGGGGATTGGGTATTGTGCTTCCTCCGTCCTACTCTGTAACAATCTAAAATATCTTTAATATTTTGTCCCAGCCCTTCCGGGGAGATCTCTGGACACTACCGTGTATGTTCAAATACGCGACTTGATAACGCGGCCAAATGGCCACGTTACAATACAAATTAAAAAACATTTATTTTGTGGGCTCTTGTTCTCTGTAAAATCCATCTCCGGCGTCTACATGGGCAAGAACCCATTATTTACACAATTTATTTTAAAAATAATTGTTTAAACATATTAAACAATTATTTTTTAGTTTGAAAACATGTAGCGGTTTCATATCCTTAAATTATGATAACATAACAAAAAGAAAAAACTGCTTAATTTGTTTAAGCAATTATTTTGTAAATAAATTGTAAAAAATAGGTTCTTAGTCGTGTTGACACCGGACATGGATTTTACGGGGAAAAGGAACAAAAATAAATGTTTTTTTAATTTGTTTAAACAATTTTTGTTTAAACTAATTATTCAAACAATTTATTGGTGCATTTTGTCACGATAATGCATATTTCAATCTCGTATTATCATTGTGCAAGTGTGCATTGCCTGCTTCTCTCAAATTATTTCATTTGTCTCTCCAAGAGTCGTACGACGTGATACCACCAAGTAGCGAGTCTGTGGTATCACGTCGTACGATTCTTGAAAAGGGAAATGAAATAATTTGACATAAATTTGCGATGTTTTCTTACAATTCACACGAGAAAATATGTAACGGTCTCAAATCCTCAAATTATGATTAAAACAAAATTATTTATTTTGTATAAACTATTATTTTGTATGTGAATTGTGGAAAAATGAATTTTTGGCCTTATGGTCACCGGACATAGATTTTATGGGAAAAAAGAACTAAAGAAATTACGATTTTTAATTTGTTTAAACAATTTTTATTTAAACTAATTTTTTTCGCATTTTGTCACGAGAATGCATGTTTCAATCACGAATTATCATTGCGCAAGACGGCATCGCCAATCTCTATGAAATTAATTTCATTTATTTCTCCAAGAGTCGTACGACGGGATACCACAGACTGAAGACTCGGCGGTATCACGACGTACGACTGTTGAATAGTGAAATGAAATAATGTAATATAAATTTGCGATGTTTTGTTACAATTCACACGAGAAAACATGTTGCGGTCTGAAATCCCCGAATTATGATAAAAAACAAAAAGAAAAAATTGCTCAATTTGGTTAAACAATAATTTTTTTAACTATTTGCGAAAAGAATAAGTTCTTGGCCTTGCTGACGTCAATTACGAATTTTACGGACAACAGAACGAAAAAATATTGTTTCTCAATTTGTTTAAACAATTTTTGTTTAACCAAATCACCAAAAAAAATTATTTATATTTTTACACTAGAGTGTATATTTCAATGTAGATATAATGGTGCAAGAGTGCATCGCTTGCTTGTCTCAAATTATTTCATTTCACTTTGCAAGAGTCGTACGACGTGATACCACGGACTCGCTACTCGGTGGTATTTGCACATTTGGTGGTATGGCACTCTTGCACAATGATAATACGAGATTGAAATATGCATTTTCGTGACAACATACATCAAAAAATGTTTCTGTTCATAATTTGTTTAAATAAAAAATAAGGGTTGAGAATTTAGTCCAGGCACGAACCGCAATTTACCCGCAATTACAGTCTTCCTTTCTACGTCTCCAATATGTAACGTAGAAGCTTGCGCTTCTCGCAAATGAAAATCAACAGCGCAAACAACATGTGTATTGTCGATTTTTCCCATAAATCGACAAAAAATGTCAAAAATGAAATTCCTTATTCGCCAAGCGTGGGTCGACGCCATGTTGAATTGCCACCTGCGATGTTCTTCGCAACATAGCGTCGCTCCACGCTTGGCGATAAAGGAATTCTATTTTTGAAATTTTTTGTCGATTTATGGAAAAAATCGACAATACACATGTTGTTTACGCTGTTGATTTTTATTTGCGAGAAGCGCAAGCTTCTACGTTACCCATTGGAAACGGAGGAAGTCAGACTGTAATTGCGGGTAAATTGCGGTTCGTATCTAGGCTAAATCCACGTTTTAAGAGTCGTACGACGGGATACCACAGACTCGCGACTCGGCGGTATCACGTCGTACGACTCTTAGAGAAAGAAATTGAATAATTTGAGAGAAGCAGGCAATGCACACTTGCACTATGATAATATGAGATTGAAATCTGCATTTTCGTGACAAAATGCACAAAAATTGTTTGTAATAATTTGTTTCAATAAAAATTGTTTAAACAAATTAAAAACATTCATTTTTTTTGTTTTTTTAGAACGTAAAATCCATGTCCGGTGTCGGCACGACCAAGACCCCATTTTTTCACAATTTGTATAAATAATTGTTTAAACAAATTAACCCTTCGAGGTTACACGTTCTATAAATAACATACAGGTCACCCGGGGTCAAAATGACCCCAGCCATGTTTAAACAATTGCCACGTTGCCAATATTATTCCAAACGACTCATAAAAATTCAGGGTATAAGTTTGAGCCTTTTAGAATGAGAATATCATCGCAACAAATTTTTATCAAACTTTCAAAATGACGAAAAAAAATCAGGCAGGAGGCAATCCGTAAAAAATGCCATTTTCTACTTTTAAAAAAATCATAACTCTGGCAATTTTTTATATTTTTTCATAAAATTTTAGGGTGGTACTCTTGAGATGTCATAGTATATGAAAAAAAATAGCTCCATAGTGGGCGTTTCAAAAAAGGTATTTACTTTGACATCTGAGGAGGATTCACTTTGGAGTGAAATAATGTACTAGATACTAGAATAATGAAAAATGAGCAATTTATTGTACAAATTCGTTTGAAAAATGTATAAAAAATGATATATTTATTTTTCACCACCACAGTCGACACAGATAAATAAAAATAAATGAAGTAAGAGGGTAACATCAAAACATTCCAAATCTCACTTCTGTTATTATTTTTATTTCTACCACTACACACTACTAGGTCTGTAATGTATTGTCGTTGGACAACAAAGTAGTAGTAGTGTAGTTATTACTACTACTTTGAAAAAAGAAATAATACGTACAAAATAAAACGACGAAAATCGAAACCTTGACATTCTTATTTGTATTATCTTTTTCTATTATTACCACTACCACTACCGCTATTAATATGATTATTGTTGATATTATTATTACTGTTATTATTTTGTTGTTGATGATGATGACGATGATTATGATGATTATTATTATTATTATTATTATTATTATTGTCATCATTATTATTATGGTTGTTGTTGTATGTATTATGGTTGTAATTATTACTTTCGATTCAATTCGATTTTTAATCCAATCGAGTTTAAAGTAATAATTACAACAACAATAATCATAATAATAGTGGGAATGGTAGTGGTATTAATAGAAAAAAATAATACAAATAAGAATGTCAAGGTTTAGATTTTCGACGTTTTATTTCTTACGTATTATTTCTTTCTTCAAAGTAGTAGGAATAACTACACTACTACTACTCTGTTGTCCAACGACAATACATTACAGACCCAGTAGTGTGTAGTGATAGAAATAAAAACAATAACAGAAGTGAGATTTGGAATGTTTTGATGTTACCCTCTTACTTCTTCTATTATTATTTCTACTACTACTTTCTTGTTCGACGTCACACCGCAAGTAAGGTCGGGTCTAACCTTTTTTTAACGCCTTCCGAGCCTCTTCAGCGTTCTATCTCGAATCGTGAAATTATGATAGAAAATCAATATAAAAATATGTGTTTAATCTGTTGAAACAAATATTGTTTATACAGGTTGCGGAAAAAATGAGTTCTTAGCTGTGCTGAGGCCGAACAAGGATTTCACGGGAAAAAAGTATAAAAAATTAATAACTTTCAATTGGTTTGAACAATTACATTTTAAACAAATTGCGGAAACAATAGGTTTTCGGCCGTGCTGACGTGGGACATGGAATTTACGGGAAAAAAGTACAAAAAATTAATACTTTTCAATTTGTTTAAACAATTAGTAATTAAACAAATTTCCTAAAAAAATCTTTTCTGCATTTTGTCAAGAGAATGCATTTTTCAATCACCCGTTATCATTGTGCAAGACTGCATCACCAATTACTTTGAAATAATTTCGTTTATTTCTGAGAGTGTGGAACGACGTGATACCACGGACACGCGACTCAGTGATATTGCGTCTTACGACTCTTGAAAAACGAAATGAAATAGTTTGGCCTAAATTTGTCATGTTTTGTTGCAATTCACGCGAGAAAACATTTAGCGGTCTCAAATCCTCAAATTATGATAAAAAAACAAAAACAAAAAAATTGTTTCATTTGTTTAAGCAATTATTTTGTAAATAAATTGTGGAAAAATGGGTTCTTGGCCGTCTTGGCACGCGGCATAGATTTTATAGGGAAAAAAGAACTGAAATAATTACGGTTTTTAATTTGTTTAAACAATTTTTATTTAAACAAATTTCCTAAAAAAAATTGTTTTGTATTTTGTCATGAGAATGCATGTTTCATCACGAATTATCATTGTGCAAGACTGCATCGCCAATTTCCATGAAATAATTTCTTTTATTTCTCCAAGAGTCGTACGACGTGATACACACCACAAACTCGCGACTCGGCGGTATGACGTCAGCAAAATCAAGAACTCAATCTTTCTGCAATTTGTTAAAAAAATAATTGTCTACCCAAACTAAACAAATTTTCCCATCTTCACTTTCTATCATAATTTGACAATTCGAGATTGCAATATGCATTTTCGTTTGAATTATGCCGAAGCACAGCTAATTTATGTTAAATTATTTCATTTATTTCTGCAAGAGTCGTATTACATCCACACATGCAGTTCAATGCGACAAAGAACTCTCAACTGTATCGGATTATATAGGAGCATGATTCATGCAGTCAATAGTATACTTTGTCGGCTTATCTTAAGTTTTGCCAACTTAAGATAAGCATTCCTTCGGGTTATTCCATATTATAAGTTCTTTATTTACCGTCCTCAGATTATAATCACTTTTATTTGTTGGATTTATAATGACTTC